>JAUEJL010000724.1:0-10494 GCA_032274825.1 Drosophyllum lusitanicum | reverse complement strand
CAAAGATATTCTGTGTTTGGATTTGAATTAAGTCTGTAATTCAAATCAAGTTTCTTGGATTATCCTATATCTGAATTTGTGATACCTCAGGCATAATGGTCGAATTACAGATTACGAAAAGTGTATTAAACACGATCAACGAAATTATCCAACTGTTATTATTATTATTCTTTAACCTTTTTTCAAACTCTTTCCTTCAACAATCGGAACACCCATGTTCATGAACAAACACAAGTGAAGATGAAAGATGAAGATGAAGATGAAGCTCATGAACAAACACAAATCAGGATCTGTTCAAAAATTGAAACCCTTCATCTACAAAAATGACTTGTTTTATAAAATGGAAACCATAAATCACAATCATTCGTTCGTTTCAGAAGTCACAATAATTACCTAAATCTATGAAGAACATAAGAAATAGTAAATCAAAACCCATCTCCATCCATAAATCATAAAGCATCCAATAATCAAAACCCACAATCAGAAATCACAGTCACCCAATTGAAGAAAACCCTTCTATGAAGAACAATCCGTTGATGAAATCATAAACATAACCCATGTCCACCCATAAATCGAAACCTAAAAAATGAAGAAGGCATAAATCGAAACTCATTCATATGGCCACATGGGTGGCAACTAGGTCGGGGTATCAGGGATTGCTCTCCCCGTCCCCGTTCCCGACGGGGAATTGACTTGCATCCCCATCCCCGTCCCCCTCGAGTATCGTGGATCCCCGCTGAGAATAAGATATTTTTCTTCATATACATAATCGATTTCTAAATAGAATTTTCATACAAAACTATAAATTACAAAGATCCATAGTCGATTGCAGATCCCGATATGACCGGGGAATCCCCGAGTTTGAAAACTACTAATTAATATTGATTTATAATATAATAATAATATTAATTAATTATTGAAAACTACTATTTAATGTGCTGATGTTTCAAAATCTATCATTTAGTGTATTGGGAAGATTTATCAAAGTTGTCACGTATTGCTATTGTGTATCCAACTTTAAAAAATACCATTTTCGGGTATGTCATGTATGCCGCCTTAAACATTCAAAAACAGCCCTGGCAAAAGCAATAAATAAACAAGTAGTACAAATTTCTGGTCTATAAAAGGCCTACCTAGGCTTCCTCTATAATAAACTGAATCTACGAATGTATGTAGTATTAATTATTTGATTACATGAATCACTCCCTCAATCACCAATACTTACTAGCTACTACGATCGTTCTTCAACTCTCATTTAGCCCCCTTATCCCCAAAAATAAATTGAGTTATTTATTAAATAATAAATAGTTTCGTCCACAGCCTGGTTCGCTTATTTCACGAACACATATAAAGCTGTTGTTAAATGTAATTGTACAACATTTTGGACGAATAACATATGAGTAATAATGTTGCTAGCTCCAGTTTTTTACTTGATAAGGTGGGCTCAGGCACGAATCAAATCAGAGGTTTGCTCACCATCGAGGGGCCGCTCCAAGTTGATACTTGACCACACGGTTTAAGCTTGCTGAGTGAGGTCTTTGTGAGTGTACACCACTCCTTTATCGTTATCCACCACCTGTCCATTTCCTCTCGCAATCCTGAACATATATATATATATATATATAATGCCGAATCAGAGCACGACACGTGGCCATCACGATACTTTTGTTCAAATTCTGCCACTGCTAGAAACAACACTAGGTGTATTTGTTTTTATCATTATACATTTATACTCTACTTTGTTGTCATTCGAAGTCCTCGTGTCACCATTTGACATGGGATTTAGATGACAACAGAATGATAGCAGAGTGACTTACATAGTAAAAAGAAAGAGAACTAAATAGTTGGTTACTCAAATTAACAACAAACAGATGGTTGCTACACCTTGCAAGTGAGCAAAAAAGGAACGTCTCCTTGGAAATTATTGACAAGAAACAAAAAGTAAGAGGAAAGCACCAACATACCATCGCGTTGTTAGCAATCCTTCAACTCCTACGGGGCCACGAGCATGGATCCTGCTTGTACTTATACCAACCTGCCAGAAGTAGACAGCCAATGGAAATCATGACTAACAAGTAACAAGAGAAAACATTGATGTGGTACAATAACAATAAAATAACAAACAAAAACAAAATATGATACCTCGGCGCCAAGTCCAAAACGGAACCCATCACTAAATCTAGTGCTTGCATTATGAAATACAGCAGCACTGCAAGTTAATTGGGTCCAGATAATAACAAGTCAACAGTACATTCCACAAAAATTATAAATTAAGTTAAAAAAGATGTAAGAACCTGTCAACTTGACGTAGAAAGATGTCTGCAGCTTCTGGGTCTTCTGTTACAATGCAGTCAGTATGCGCACTGCAAACAGAAGTATTCAAGATAGAGAGGTAATTAATATGCTAAAAATTATAATGAAAAAGTATATTGTTACAACAAAAATAATCTTAATACTTGAAAAAAAATTCACAAATTCTATGCATTAAAAATAGACATTAACATTCATAAGGATATGAGGTTGAATTGCCATTGTTTTTAATAACTACACATGATGACTTGCCTTCCATGCTTGTGTATATGATCAATGGCAGCATTTACATCATCAACAATTTCGATTGTGCAAGTCAATGAACTGTACTCATGATGAAATGATGGTGCTGCTGGAAGATTAAGCAAAGAACAAGCCCTTGGGCCACCATTTATACTTACGCCTGTAGAAAAACAAAGAAATCCATAAATTCTTCAAGTCATTCCATCAAGCTAATATGATAATGCTCATAGAAAAGGTAACACAGGTAACATAATCGGATTTAGAAAAAGGAATATACAGTTTTAAAGGATATACGTATATAGATTGATAAACCAATAGCAAAACAGATAGATTAATAATAGATAGAAAAAAATCCTCTGATGAATGTAAGAATTTCATGCCTTTGGTTTGAAGTTCAATGAGAAGTTCATTAACACCACCATTCTCCATCAACTGCTCATGAACAAGAAGTGTTTCCTGGTAATAAAGAGCATGTCAAATATATCCAGCTACAAGTGCCAAGATGGGTAGATTTGTTAACTACACAAAATGGGTTTGCACTAAAAGTAGTTCATTTACATGTTGAAACGGGCTGGGTTAACCTACAAACACTTTTTCATCCTCTTCCTATAAAATTATAGATAACTAATGTGTTAATTACAAAAGAGTACTATTACATTACTAATCTAAATCTTAGAAAAAAATGATTTCTATGCTTTAAAATAGGACTTTCGATGAATTTTAACATGTTTGACCCGTCTCCCTTTTAGCTAAGTTTTTTTCTTAGACTTGTTGGAGGTAAACACAAACCAAATCGACTCATAATCATATGACAAGAAATCGGCACGCATACATCAAACCTTAAAAGTCAAAACGATGAGAAACAAAAGGGGAAATCCTTAAAGTAGTATAAACAACAACAATACCAAATCCCACCTGAGCGGGGTATGAAGGAGATAAGATATAGACCGTCATAACTCTACCCGAGGAAAGAGAGAGTTCTTTCCTAAATACCTCTGGCTTATAAGAACTTTGTTTGGATTAACCTGGGTTTCCGACCCGCTTTGCAAGCTAACTAATCCTAGGGTGACCATCAGCTTTGCGAATAGCCTAGAGTTGTCGCGGGTGAACATTGGCTTATAAGAAGTTTGGCATAAAAGAGTGTAAGATAGCAAATACAAGGGGAAACAAATGAGCCTCAATCAGATATATGCATGCATAAGAATTGACCAAAAATTGCACCTATAAAAAGGTGAATACTGAGTTACCAACCGTCTAAAGCAGGAGAAAAAGGGAGATGAATAGCATACTCCATGTTTCACTTCTCACCCACCTCCCAATTCCAAGTTCCCAACTATATTTGGAGTCTCAAGTAGGTATGTAAAGTGCATGGTGCAAATCTTTAAAGTAGCATGCAAACTATAAATGGGGAAAACACTATATGTTTGAGGGAAGATAGATACCATAGCGTTACAGGCTGCTGGGTAATCCGTTTTTGCATCCAAAACTATGTTTTTTGCTTTTTCCATGTCAGCAGATTTGTCAACATAGACATGACAAATTCCATCTGCAAATTTTAGAAAGCAAAGTTACTGTATCGCCCCCGTCAAACATGTTTTAATTTAACCAAAAGAGCATATACACTTAAAAGCATCTTACCTGCATGGCCAAGAACAGGAATTTGCGTTAAAGATTTTATCTGATAAACTAGTTCATTGCTGCCTCTTGGGATCACAAGATCGATAACATCATCAAGCTGAAACAGAATTGCAGTTGCATTTTAACAAATAACGGTTTCTTTGCTTTTTTTTTCCTTATTTTAAGAATAGAGAATAAAAGTTTTATAAGTCTAGCTTTAAAAACCTTGAGCAATTCAGGAATCTCTTCTCTAGAAGTGACGAGGCCAATTAACCCTTTACCAACTGTTTCGGGAATGCATGAAGTAATAATCTAAAATTTTGGAGAAAGTATAGCAACATAATATTAATAAAATGAGACACGTAAGAAATGCATTTACGTGGATGAATTTATTAGACAATAATCACCTTGTGCAAAATTGCATTAGAGCGTTTTGCTTCCTTTCCCCCTTTCAATAGAAGCCCATTCCCAGTTCTAATGGCTAATGATGCTATCTGTTTGGATCATGAGAAGATTTAAGACTAGCATGATAAATTAAGGTAAATAATGTTTTGATTTTTGTTTAATAATGAAATCAGAATCCGTGTAATAACGAACTCAGAATCCGTTTACAAGAAAGATTCATTTCCAAAAAGAGAAGAGGAAAGTTATTCAGAATTTTGAAATTGTATTTAAATAGTCACACACATCTCATTATTTGTAAGCCAGCTTTGTAAAGCCTAAAAAATCAAATTCAACTTTGCAGTTTTATAACTAGTAGCTATAAAACTGTGTAAACCGACTTTTAGTTTTCGAGAACAGAAAGACTGACCATTGTTTATCTGGTTTGTATTTCTACAAGACAAACAAATACAAGAAAGAAAAGGACTGACAATAAAAATCTCCAATGTTGAAATTATAGAAAAATATACTTTACGTAACATTTCAAAAATACGTTTCAACATTTGAAGTAAAAAATAATACAATTTTAGTGTACCTGAACTAGTGCCTCAGGCCGAGACTCGAAGATAACAAGAAGAACACCCAGGGGAGATGACATCTTCTCTAATATGAATCCATCTGACAGCTGGATGCAATAATAGTCATTTAATAAAGCACTTTATTCTAATGTATACTTATCTCATAGAAATTTCAAAGAAGAACAAAGTGATAATTCCATACCTCTGTTCTCTTTAATACTTGGCCGATCGGCTCTTCCATTTTTGCAAGCACACGGATTGCTTTTGCAAGACTAGAGACCTGTAACATATGACAAAAGAAAAAACAGAATCACAAAACAAAATTACAAATTAAACAAAAAGTAGTGTCGTATATCAATAATAAAGAACAAAATCTGACTTGCCTTCCCTGGCTTCAGAGCCAAACGAGAGAGTAATGATGATTCATATCCATCATCTTGTGCAGTAGTAACATCAGCTTCATTTTCATGAAGTATCATTTTCTCACTTGCTTCAAGAGTATCAGCTATTGCTAGCAAAATTTTACTCCTCTCCTCTGCAGGCATTGCCTGCATTCAAATGTACAAACAACTATTATTTTGTAGATTAAAATGTTTCTGCCAATGGTTCGCTACCACCGTGACTTGTCATGGCCGGGTTGGGTAATGAGTTCAGGGCAAAATGAGTAGTAAATTGCTATAGAACAGGTTGTGTCCAGTTGCATTGAGCCAAAACGCTATTTGTCCACAAAAAGTTGGAAAAAAAAACAATGCTTAATATGATAATAGATAGTACATCGCTACAATATAGTCGTTTTTTAATGGAATGATTTTGGACGATTCATGCATTGCTAATAGACTTTGTATCACTTCCAACCTATTTCCTTTTAAGAAACATTTTATGGTTTTACCCTTTGGACTCGATGGGTCATAATTCTCACCTCTGATTAAACCCATTAAAGTCTGGAGAGAACCTTAAAAGCTATGGAGCAATATAATGATATACCTGAAGGAGTCTAGAACTTTCTCTTGCTGCAACTGCCATTTCACGTGCATTTAATTCTCCACTTGGGATAAATGTATGAGCATCTCTATGAAACAGTGTACCAATGCGCTGTCCTCTTAGAACTCTTACAATATTGTCACCCGCAAAACCACTTCAAAATTAATAAAAAGACAGCAAATGTTAATCACCAGAATAAAAATCAGACGGTAAAAGGAAAACCAAAGTTTGCGGACTCATGTCAATACCTGGTGATGACAACAGGGATGCCAGCTTGAGAAGCATAGCAAGCAGCTTTTACTTTAGCAGTCATACCACCTCTTCCTAACCTAGATTTGTCACCAAAAGTAATTGTATTTTCCAGTTTTTCCTTAATGTATGTATAAATTAGTTTTGATTGTGGATCACTGGGAGGACCACTGTAAAGACCATCTACATCACTTAACAGCACAAGAAGATCAGCTTTTAACTCTAAAGCCAGTAGAGCTGCCAAACTGTCATTGTCCCAGAATATACCAGAAGAATCCTAATAAAAAAAATTAAACTTGAGAAAGATGTCATTTAAGAATATAAAGTTAGAAAATAAGAAAAGTATACCTCATACGGAGCTCTTCGGGTGCTAATGGAATCATTCTCATTAAACACGGGAATAACTTTTAAAGATAACAATGAATCCACGGTTTCAGTAAGTTGTTTCCTGAATTCGGGACTCCTAAAGTCGTTATCAGTCACGAGAAGCTGAGCTGATGTCACATCCAGCTGCAAATCATATATTGCAAGCAAAATGACAAAAGGGCCACGTATGTTGAAGTACTGAAAGTGCAGTTTATGGATTTACCTGGCTAAACAATGTATCGTAAAGTGCCATAAGACCATTTTGCCCAACAGCTGCACATGCCTTACCATCAAGCTCAGCTTGTGGTTTCTGAAGATCCGCAAAGCTACAAAACAAGAATAACGATCAGTCACTAATATTATAACTATCTTATTAGATATTGTTAGGAAAGTTGAACTTAGTAACTTGGTTATTACTTGAACAAGAACACAAAGGTACAAAATGAATATAAACCCAAGAAAAACAAGCCAAACTGGCTTCCGAGAGATGCAGACTATAACAAACTGATACAATACCAGTTTTAATCTTAACATGATACCTTACCATGTGTGCCCTTAATGATAATCTTACAACCAACACAATATTCACAATCATTATTCCTTAATTATTAGTGTAAGTTACTTGCTTTCCATTTATGACTTGAATCACAGCGTTTATAACTTATTAGTGCTGGAACTGACAGGTTATATTGTAATTTGAGTTGTTTACAAGATTCAGGTAGGTTTATAATCTGAACAAGCCATAACCTTGTATTATTATGGGCAAAATATATGGTGATATTAAGGTCTCAACCTTCATATAAAAGATAAAAGAAGTTAGATTGTTAGGGTGTAATCATTATCTTTTCTAGAAGGGGCAAAGTATGACAACTTACAAAGGGAGCATGGCCACATCCCCACATCCATTACACTTAATCTTGTCAATGCATGTGGTGTCATGTCCTGTGTTGAAATTCTTGAAGATAAAAATAAAAATTAAATCAAAAAATCACCAACTAAAGGGAAAAAATAGCATGACATTTAGTTCAGGAAGTGATTATTTTATAACTAATTATCATTTTTTAAGGTTGGTTCAAATGTCCAACAATAATTGGTTTAAAGATCCAAGATTCATGCACAGTGTAGCCCTTGGACACTTTTAGAGCATAGAAACAAATCAACAATAATATCATGCAACAGAAATAAAGTATTTGTTTAAGAAGAAATTCTAACGGAAATCAAACAGTAACTACATACAGATTGTTCATGATACAATTAAATGAAATTAAGTACCTGCTATTGATTAATTTCCTGTATCTAAGCCGTTGTCGACCAGCTCCAACAGCTCCAGATGACACCAAGATAACCTCGAATCCTTGAGAATTTAGTGCTTGAATCTGAACGTATAAGATAATCATCATTTTGAACATTTCAAGGCATCTTAAATAAATATGCAAGTGTGCTTTTTTTTGTTATAATAATCTACCTGCTCACAAAGTGCTCCTAATCTTCCTAGTGCAAGCCTTCCATCATCTCGGGTGACAACAGCTGTCCCAACCTTCAAATTTAAAAGATAACCAGTTTGAAACAATCTTAAAAGCATTTCAAAAACACATGAACATGAACATATTAAGTAGATATATGCTATAAAGATGTAGCACAAACTACAGATCTGATCCAACAAAATTTAAACAGTAGAAAGAAAAATCGTCATAAAAGAGGCAAAACTAACTAAATTCCATTTTTGAATCAAAATCGGCCATCTTCACATATCTTTCTCAACTGCACTATTTTAGAGGCTTTTTTCAAGTTTCATTATTTGTAATAGTATCTTTAGTTGGTAATAACTTCTGCCTAAGCAAATAATCAAGATCAATCCATTTTAGAGGTATAATTTAGCATACCCCTAGAACATGACAAGTAATAAATCTAAGAGAAGACCAATGGCATACGTAATTCGCTTAATTGTGCTGATCATCCTCTCAAAATTAAGATCTAGCTGATCATTAGAATATTACTAAGTTACTGCTACATGAGTTTTTCATAATTTTAATAGATAAATCCAGAATACATCTGAACAGGGTTCAGATCGCCAAATGAACTACATGATTACCACTCCCGGTACAGCTTTCATCTTAATTCACTGACGAAAAAAAAAAAAATCCTACTCACACTCAGACAATTAAACCCTTGCTGAAAATACATAATCACGATGAACATAACTTTTAAATATAATCAACAAAACTAAATGTTGCATGATCAAATAATGAACAGAGAGAGAGAGAGAGAGAGAGGATCAAACAAACAAATAACAACAAATGATAAAATTCTCTAAAGCCAAATGCAACATTGGAAATCAAATAATTTAGGGATCAAACTACTAGAGCTAGTAGTGAATCCGACATAAGTGTGTGTATGTAATTAAGAATCACCTTGATAACGATACGCCTAACATCTTTAAGAAAAACGCGAGTTGGATCGATTCCGTCCATGGTGATAGCTTGAAGTGTGTGTGTGTGTGTGTGTGTGTGTGTTGTTGTTGATTTGGCTACGAGGAAACTCGTGTACGACTCAAATCGTAGGGTTCATCTTCCATCTAATATTTGCAGCGATTTGTCCGCGTATATATACATGCAAAATCGACATTTTGGTCAGTCTGGTTTTCGCTTTCTAACAATTTTAGGCACTCTACTTCCATTTCTCACAATTCAGTCCGCCTCTTTTTATCTTAATTTTCTTCACAAATCCGTCCTTCAATTTCAGCAAATATGGAAACTTTTTTAGTTTCACTTTTATTTCTCGGTCTTCAATCGGTCAGTCACCATTTAATAGTTAATATGAACGAACGCAGGATTTTTTTGTGGGTAATGTAAGACTAATACAAAAAAGATATTTTAAAATAAACAAAAAACTAACCTCGATGGATTCTATTAAACAGTTATAACTATTGATTTAGATCAATTAAATATGAATCATCCATTTGTATACAAATTAAATCTGATTTTAACTTTTCTCAAGTCAACAATCAACAATATCTCATAATAATAATATCTATTAAATTTAAGGGCAAATTTTATTAAAATATAATAAATTTTGTCTTAGTTATCATTGTATACAACTAACTTTAAATTTTAAAAAATAATATAATTAACTTTCATAATCCTCTCATTATATGCAAATAACTTTTTTATGTGTCTGATGTTTACTTACCATTATATATATTGAACGTTGCCATAACTTTCATAGTATACAACAAGTTGCATCCAATGTGAGGATTATGAAAGTTGGTCGTATTATTTTTAAGAAAGTAAAGTTGATTGTATATAATGGTAACTAAGACAAAGTTCATTGTATTTTAATGCAATTTTCCCTAAATTTAATTACTTAATTAACACGTGTTAATCATTTTAGTTTCTTATCATATACGTAATATCTATTAAATTCTATATTAACAAATGTTTGCATTAGTATGAAATCATAATATATCTAAAATCAATTAAACATCTTAATTTTATTACGTACTTTCTTAAAACGAGATAACACACATTTCCTACATCTATTTTTAAATCTACACATTTTGTCTACCACAAAACTTTAACCCACAACCTTGTAGGACTTATAAATTTCATTACATATTTAATCATAGTTTTATATATATATATATATATATATATAGGGTAGAGATCAAGTAAAAAGAAAATTAAAGTAAAAATGGTAAAAAGGATGATTATTTGATCATTTTTCGGTATATATATCAACTGATAATCGTTAGTTCATCATCTTTATTGAT
>JAUEJL010000713.1:0-10495 GCA_032274825.1 Drosophyllum lusitanicum | reverse complement strand
TTATTGTACTTAGAATTTCCGCTTCTAGTACATGTAATTCTTGATTCATCATCAATAAGAATTATATAAAAGTATAATGGTGTTTCTTTAAATTCAAAAAGCTAAAGTTTGTATTCAACCCCCCCTTCTACAAACATTCGTTGTTGTGTACTCAATCTGAAACTAACAACAACTTTCAAATAAAGATGTCAATTCCCAACCGAATTCGGTCAACATCTGAATCCGATTGAAGGTTTTTAGCTTCCAATCAACTCTTAATGACTTTCAAGTCTTATCCGAATTTGGTCATTTTTGAATTCGGTGGAACTTCAAATCCAGCTATAACAAATAATTTTTCAAGTTCAAAACACAACCGATCTTGACCAACTTATGATTTCGGTTGATCACCCATATTTGGTCAAACTTAAAGTTTTTAACTTTTTCAACCGATTTAGGTACATGCTTTTCGCTTCGAAATTTTCAAAAGTTTTGAACTTTTGTCAAGATGCTTGGGGACTCGAATTCGGTCATCAACCAATTTCGGTCATTTCACCCGAATTTGATCCAACACTTGTAAACTTTTTCATTTCTTTATACTTTTCAAGTGTTAACATGTTTGCTACATTTTGTCGTTTACTGATGTCTGGCGCAAACCCAATCCCAAGCACTTCTGGTTCTCAGCAATCTCTTTCTTCGACCACAATCATGAAGCCAAACATATATCTTTCCTATATTACAACAACTATGTGTTCATTGCTGAGAACACAAGAACCCCTTTCCCAATCATAGCAAAACTAATAACCATCCATCCTCTAAACCACTTCTTCACTTATAACCCCGATGAGTCCGAATATCATGTTTGTGAGGTGTATCTCCAACAATTCTGGATACCGTGATAGAATCTACCACGATGATGGAACTCAATGTTTAATTGCAACAATTGACCAAATCTCCATTGACCTCACATATAACCAAATATACACCAACTGGACTATATGCCATCATAAATAGATGTGTCACCGGTACTCATGCCGGGATGGACATGGGAACGAATTACTCTTTGCAGGTCTTGTAGGCATAGCCCACCATTTGCACCTGGACTATGCACTACTCTTCTGGACAGGCCTGATTAAAATGGTGAATGACAAGCAGTATCCAAACAAGTGGAAATGCTTTGTGCCGTATATAAGGTTTTTAACTATGATCTTGGAGATGATCGTGACTAGAACCGAAGAAATTTATAAAAGGCCAGATCATCCAGCTATATCGATGTTCAAAATGCAACAGCTTAATGCTATGGAGAATCATCCTGGAATTGAACCAATGATAATTCTAGTACCATTAATAAGGATGATGGATCAGGGTAGTGAGGTTGTGAGGACTTATATGAGGGATAATAATATTCCACCTACAGAATAGCAAAAGCATGTTGATCCTACCCCAGGGGCCATAGGAGCCGGTGAGGGTCCATCTAGGGATCTAGAGGACGAGGAGCATGGGATGCTTCTGGCAGGGGAGAGTCAAAGAGACAAAACTCTAAGAGGGGTGGTGAAGTTGGTTAAGGTGTGAGTATACACGAGGGTGTAGGGGAGTGTGATCCATCTGGTAAGAATGTCTTTGGCAGCTGTAGTTTTAAAACAGAGTCTACAGATTCTGAAGCTACGCATTCTGCATTTGTTGAGACAAATGCTGTGGTTGAGAAAGAGGCTGATAAAACACAATCACCACAGTTTGAGGAGCCTTTAGACGACCTCTTTGATTATGGTCCAACTTTTGGTGATATTGACAAAAATTTTACCAAGGAAGATGAGGTTGGTCCCTCGAACATTCAGATAGTCCTTAAGCCAACGAGTGTTGCATCAGAGCACATTGTTGTGAGACCAACCACCTTAAGTGAAACAATACCTACCTTGGATGCTGAACTCTATGATGATGAAACTTTAGACTTCATCCATACTGAGGCGATTGTCTTCACAGCTCCCATAACTTCTGAGCTAGACCTAACAAAATTCGTGGATGATGAGTTGGAAGGAAATAGAGACGAAGAGGAACATAGTGAGAAAACAATCAGTGAGAGAGTGGTAAGAAAAGAAAATGAAGAGAGTGAGGGATCCCTAGCCCAAATAAGCCGGGAAACCACATCTGCTACTGGACTGAATGAGTTTCAGTCTGGTATTGAAAGAGACACTGCCATCCCAGCAGTGCAAGCACCAATCCCCACCAGCTACTCAATTGTCTCTCAACAGACAGTTGTTTCATCTCATGGATCTATAGCACATACACTACCAGTTACTCATTCGGGGTTTGCTGGTATTGAAACTAGTGAACCATCTCTCTTATTCACATCCATCTTTCCAACACAATCGAGTCTAGTTCAACTTGCGAAAAGTGTATCTTTATTTACTAGGACACTGATTGTAACACCGGCACATCTTCGTGAAGTTGTCGAAACTTCTATAGTGGAACCTATTACAGGTCAACCACGAGGATTAGAAGGAAGTCCTACCAGTGTCTCATCAATGCCATCACTGAGTGTAGGCCACACTGTTGCTTCAACAAGTATGCTAATAGGTAATCTAAGTGATCTTGGTGTTACACCCGAGCTTCAACGTTATATCAAAAACAAGTTTGCTAATCTTCAAAGAAACCTAGCTGCCAATACAAAACACTTTGAAATCAAACTTGACCAAATTGCTTCTTATCTTCAAGCCTTAAATGATAAACCTGTTACTGAAAAAGATTACTACATTGATGAACTCCAGTCTCTGCTCCATGCCAAGCTTAACGGTCTTTCAAACCCCAACTAGGAGTAGAGAGACCCGATTTCTGCCTTAAACACTCACTTAGCCCAAAGATCAAGCCCAAACACTTTCAAAGACGACATACTTCTGGCTGTTTCCAAATTGACAGAAATAGTAACCGAAACCTTATCTACCTTTGGAATGTGTATTGATGCTTTGGAGACCACTTGCAAAGCCCACTCCAGAACCCAAAAACGGAAGAATGACGATCATGATCATGATCACCATGAGGGGGAAAAACGGAGGAGGCTACACCTAGCATCATTAATAGCAAGTGGGTCTGGTGCTACTGTTCATCAACAGCTTGAGTTTCCAGTTGGAGACAGTCAAGCAAAAGAGGGAGAAATTAGAGAGGAGAAGTAAGAATTATTTGTTCAGGCATCAGGGGTTGAAAACCCTCAGTTGCCTGGTGTTGAGGAGGATGCTCCTGTAATTGAGTAGGAGGAGGAAAGGTTCTCAACAAAAAGGCTCAACGATATTTTGATGCAACCGACAAATCATGAGCTACTTGAAATACTTCCTCCTGAACAAGGCCAGTTCAATGTTGGGCCTAGGGATTTAATTGATAAAGAAAGGGAAAAAGTTGAAAGAGAAAGAGAGGGCACCGAATGGCCTATTCCTAGAACATACCACAACGGCTCTAAAGCACTTTTAGTCCTTCCTAGCACCTCCATCCAAGTCGTCCGAACCAGAGAAGCTCAAAAGAAACCAGAACCAACATGGAAAAACAAAGGTTTGAATGCCGTATTCCTCGAGGACAAAATACAAGCAATTTACATAGATAAACTCGAGGATATGATATTGATTGAGCTAATTGATATGAAAAGTGCAGATGAACTTAAATTGAGATATCTAATGGCACATCATGCTTTGCCAAGGGAGGATGTGAAGTCAAAGTGCCTAATCTTGCAGATCAATCATATTACAATGTCAAATCTTCTACAATACAAAATGGTATAGTTCCACATCACCAGAGAAGATCGAAAGGTCTATGAGTTTAATGAGTGCTATCTTAGACACATCAGTCTAGATGACCTCAACTACTTGTATGATCTCCATGGTTGCAAGCTTGAAAAGACAGTTGAGGAACAACTACGATATGTTGTGCTAAGGAACTTCATAAGGAAAAGAATTAAGGTAGCACAGTATACAGATCTACAAATTGGTGCTAAAAGTGACTTAAGAAAGATCAATGCACTAATACCAAATTAGACACACTCAAATCTTGATCAACTTGAGCACATGCAGATCATCGAAAGGTTCGACGATGACTATGAAGGGGATGAAGGATTGGTATGCCACAATCAAAGAGGACAGAGGATTTTCTGAACTTAACGCATACTCATATCGAACCCTAAACTTTTGGCGTGTGATGCTCGACGATAAGTTCAAAAGAAACCTAGATAGCATCCCACTAGAGGAGCAAGTCAGAATAGGAAGAATAAAGGACTTGCTAAAAGCAAAAATAGCTGAAAGAAGAATGATCAGATCCTTGCAAACCCAATTAGGCCAAAGAAACCGGTGATCAATCTTAACTCTACAAAAGGGGGAGATTGTTAGATCTTTATTTGTAGAATTGAGATTGTATTTTTTTTATAATATTTTGTGTAATTCGGTTGTGTATCAACCGATATAGGAGAGCCGAACTTCGGTTCTAGTAGGCTTTCATGTGCTCTCCTATATATAGTTAACTACCGACTTGTGGCTAGTAACTCTCACATTTTATGCTTCAATAGAAAAGTGATATTTCACCCTTATGTGTGTGTAGTGAGAGCCGGCTCTTAATTCTTCATTGATCTTCATATTATTCACTAGATATCATCTTACTTCTTGTAAATCGGGACATTCACACTTTCCTTCATCTTTCTTTTAGATTTCAATTTTGTGTGTTTAAATTTCGTCATGTTTAGTATGAAGTAGTTTATTTTAGTGCTATTGGATGAGATTCAAGTAGGTTATTGACTTGGATTTGATATTTTTATTAGGTTTTCCCAATTTCACCATTGATGCAAGCTTCAAGCTAGGGTTTCTTATTCAAGTTGCTTGAATTGTTGTTTTTTCCTAAATTTCCTTGACTACTTGCAGCTTGACGCTCATAGTCGACAACATGAGACACAAAACCCCATTTGTCTATTTGACACGCTTTTCAAAAGCATATCTAGTGGCCCAACTCGCATTGGTAGCAGGTGGCTCTGGAAGGGGTTCCTGAAGAGTGTGCAACTTTGATTCATGGCGAAGGACAATTATCAATTACCGATGCTAATCAATAAAGTTAACACCTATGAGTTTCTCCTTCTCTAGGAACGAACGGAGTGATAAATTCGGTGTGGTGTTGTTAACGTTTTCCATCTACAATTTAGAGTACACATTTTAGTTAATTTTGATATAATCCTTGTAAAAATAATTACCCAAATATTTTATCAATACCAATTATTTAAACAAGGATAGAAATCATATTTCACCTTACTTTATGATGGGTTTGCCGCAGACCACGAAGCCAAGCTATTTAGGCCGGTATCTATTTTACCGATTGCAACCATTTTGCAACTTCTAGATCCTTGCAGGATCTATCGACATCCATTATATCTTTGGTATGTTTGATCCCTTCTCACACCAATTCCTGATTGATCTCCCTAAATGACTCGGCTAGAGCTCAACGCCACTTAAGTGTCATAAATAGAATTGTAAACCACCCGTCAAGACACACGGTGGTACTCTTGACCAACTATTGGCTCGTGCTAAGCTCGACAACCAACCTTGCGAGTTGCCACACTCACTTTCCACACAGTTCCACTAGGAATGACTCGTGCTAAAGCTCGACAATCATACAAGTTTTACTAGATTCGGGTGGTGTTGTCTTACGGATGGCGCGTGATTTACATTTCAAGAAACGGGATTTTATTTTTCCGGTTAAAACCATTTTTAACCCATTTTGTGAATTAACAAATTAAGTGATAAAATCAATTTTCACCCACTTATAATATAATACCATTTTTATATCATTTTTGTTAATTCTATGCGCGCAGAGATAAGTAAACCATTTTTACAAATCTTATGTTTTATTATTTTATCAAAAATTATCTAGTATACGATTTCCTATACATCCATGCAAGAATAATAAATAATAAAAACACACCCACGCATACAAAGTAGTTCGGTAGCATGCCCAAATCTTATGCGTTTTCTCCGCGAGCCAAACGAGGAAAACAAGGTCAACTATGGAATCCAATATCCAAAGCACCCAGTTGGGTGTGCTCCCACTGAATCCGGAATCTCCATTAGCATTCCATACTTCATCTCACCAAAGACATCATTGCCGTGACTCCCGATGGTGTGTTACAATTAAAAACAACTTCTATACTATTATACAAATGCATAGAAGTATAAATGGCGCGCAAGCCACAATCCTATGCTTCTAATACAAGTACAAAAGATTAAAGAAACGGCATGCAAGTAGCACCAGGTAATAAAATTACAAAAATACAGCACGCAGGCCGCAGGCCGCCAAAACCAAAACACACCAAACACCACAACACATAGGTCTAAAGGGCATATCATGTTACCGAACCAACCAAGCAAGCACAACCAAAGCCAAACAGATGGTGTGCCATACAAAACCATGTCATAACATGTTTTGATCAAGATTGTTAAACAAACACTCAAGGCACAAAGACAATCCTTGTACATATGCATTAGTGATTCTAAGACCAAGTTTAATATCACATATTCATATACACCTATAAGTATATGTTTTTATGCACTTCATGCCAAGCTATATAAAACATATAAATATAAGAGCCAAAACACAATGGGAAGAAAACTAGATCTAAGACCGATCAAAACTGGTAAAAAACCGGATTTTCAGAAAACCAATTTTCTCGTTTCAAAAATTCCAGTTCTGGGCACGGCAGGCACGAGCGTGCCCTATGAAGGGTACGGGCTTGCCCTGCCAGTGTGACACCGGAAATAGTTTCTAATTTTCAAAACATAGATTCTGCTCGGTACGACCCGTGTTCCCACATGCACGGCCGTACCCAGGCCGCCGGCATGACCCGTGCCCGGTTTTTCAAACCCCAAAGTGCAAAGCCATGTTAGAGATGTCTTTGATACCACTGTTGGGTATTGGTGGCATCAAGAAATGCAACGAAAGCTAAAAATGGGAGAAACAATTTTTCTAGAAATGCCAACCAATACGCCTACCCAATGGACCAAACTCTAAACATGAAACTATGCAACTAAAAGAAAGGAACAAGGATAGAAGATTATACCAATCAAGATGCACTTCTCCTTGTTGTTGTTAATTGGATGTCAGAACACAAACAAGTATTCCTCTACCGGTATCCACACCAAGTCTTAATGATTCCTACTTGCTAGAGTGATTGTGTGCCAACAAGAAGACCACCAAGATCATGCACCAACTTGAAGACCAATGTACCAAAATTTTCTTCCACGTGTATATTGAGAGAATGAGACTTAAGACTAAAAATCAATCCACCTTAGCCAAGTATCTAACTCATAAGACTAGTTCTCTAAAGAAAACCGTCCTTATTAAGTTAGATTCAATAGCCATCAACGCCACATTCAAACTAGCCTTAAAAACTATTTAAAATGGCTGTTACAGCGTCAGGCACGACCGTGCTCCACGAGGCATGCCCGTGCCGGCCTAACCGGGCACACCCAAGTCACGCCCGACTTAGGCTCCTGCCTTAGCACTAGGCATGGCCGTACCTCTAGTAGGCACGCCTGTTCCGGACCCAAACGGTATGCCCTAGACACGCCGGCCTTGGGCCCGTACCTGGCCGATGGGCACGCCCGTACCTCCATCAGGCACAGCCGTGCCCGGCCCACCAAAACCATCTTTTGGCATTTTTCTCTCTCTCGTTCAAAGGTGTTACCGGAATCAATACTTGGCGTGTGACCCAATAGGCCTATGCCTCATCAGCAATGGTACCAACTTGTGTGTGTCATTAGGCATATTCCAACAGGAAATTAGCACAAATCAACACAAGGAAAGGCACTATCTTGACGAGCATAATTCTATTCCTTCTTTGTTCTACTCTTGTTGCTTAGTCATGGTTAGAAGTTTGGTCCATTGGATGTGTATTGGTGGTTATCTAGAAAATTGTTTTTAAACCCCTTTTACTTCCGTTGCATTTTCGTAGAGTCACCAATACCCAACACTCCAATGGTACATATGCAGATTTGTCTGTTAGGTAATTTCTGAGATGTGACATATGAAAGGTGTTATGGATCTGAGACAATTTATCTGGCAATTCCAGTCTGTACGCAACTTTTCCTAAGTTAGCAATAATTCTAAATGGCCCAATAAATCTCGGACCAAGTTTTCCTCTCTTCCTGAATCTTATCACGCCTTTCCACGGTGATACTTTTAGTAATACGTAGTCTTCTACCTGAAACTCAAGCGGTGACCTCCATTTATCTGCGTAGCTCTTTTGTCTGCTCTGGGCTGATAGCAGCCTGTCTCTTATTGTTGAATTTGTTTTTCGTTCTTTGTACCACCTCGGTACTACCCATCTTCTTCTGAACCACTTCATTCCAACAAACTAGAGTCCGACATTTCTTACCATATAACATTTTGCATGGTGGCATCCCGATACCGGAATGGTAACTGTTATTGTATGAGAACTCTGCTAGCGGTAGGTATGAATCCCAGCTCCCTCCAAAATCAATAACACACGCGTGTAACATATCTTCGAGTGTTTGAATTGTTCTCTCACTCTAGCCATCTATTTGTGGGTGAAACTCCATGCTAAGATGAAGCTTGGTTACCATATCTTCATGAAATTTGTTCTAGAATCTGGAAGTGAACCGGGTATCTCTATCTGATACAATGAAAACTGGTACACCGAGACGAGACACTATTTCTTTTATGTATACCTCTGATAATATATCTGAGGAATAGGTTTCCTTGATGTGAATGAAGTATGCACTTTTAGTTAACCTGTCTACAATCACCCATATAGCATCAAAACCTCTAGGGGTTCTGGGTAGCATGGTAATCAGGTCCATGGTAATATTCTTCCATTTCCAGACAGGTATCTTCCAGGGTTGCAGCTTCCCATGAGATTTCTAATGTTTAAATTTCACTTGCAAACACGTAAGACATTTTTTCACATGTTTGGCTACATCTCGCTTCATACATGGCCACCAATAATCCACTTTTAGATCTTTATACATCTTCGTAGCTCCCGGGCGAATAGAGAACATAGATCTATGGGCTTCATAGAAGGGTTTTTCTAACCTCTCCATAACTATGTACCCATACATGACCATAACAGGTCAACAAATCACGACTGTCCTTGATAAGATTGATTACCTGTCCCTTGATCCGCTCTTTGTTATGGTTTTTTTCTTTGATTGCTTCTAACTGTGCGGCTCTTATGACATCAAATAAGGGTGTGGTTATAGTCATCCTTAGTGATTCGTTGTTCATGAGTACCATCCCTGATTTTCTACTTAAAGCATCTGTTACAATATTGGCCTTCCCAGGGTGATAAAGAATCTCACAATCATAATCTTTCAGAAGTTCTAAGCATCACCTCTGTCTCATGATAAGGTTCTTCTTGTCAACAAAATACTTTAAACTCTTGTGGTCGGTATAAATAGTACATCTCACACCATACAGATAGTGCCTCCATATTTTGAGTGCTAAGACCATTGCTGCTAATTCTAGATCATAAGTTGGGTAGTTACTTTCATGAGGCTTAAGTTGTCAAGAAGCGTAGGCGATAATTGTACCTTTATGCATTAGTACACAACCCAAACCTTGATAAGAAACATCACAAAATACCACCATGTCTTTAATCCCTTCAGGTAGAGCAAGAACTGGTGCTTCACATAGCTTTTGTTTAAGAGTTGAAAAGGCGGTCTGTTGCTTACTTCCCCATAAGAATTCAACATTCTTTTAGTTAACTGAGTTAAAGGAACTACAGACTTTGAGAAGTTCTAAATGAATCTTCGGTAATAGCCCGCCAATCCCAGAAAGCTTCTGATTTCGGTACGATTCTTTGGTGGTTTTCATCTCAACATCTACTTTTGCAGGATCCACTTTGATTCCATCTTTATTGATAAGGTGAGCTAGAAATTGTACCTCTTGAATCCATAATTCACATTTAGAGAATTTAGCGTACAACTTCTCTCTTCTCAATGTCTCTAGAACTTCTCTGAGATGTCCTTCATGGTCTACTGGATTCTTTGAGTAGATAAGAATATCATCAATAAACATAATTACTGATTTGTCTAACATTGATTAAAAAACTCGGTTCATTAAATCCATAAATGTTGCAGGTGCGTTTGTAAGGCCAAAGGGCATAACAACAAACTCAAAATGCCCGTATCGGGTTCTGAACGCTATTTAGGAATTTCTTTTCTGATCTTGAGCTGGTGATAACCCAATCTCAAATCAATTTTTGAAAACCACGATGCTCACTATAACTGATTGAATAATTCATCTATTCTGGGCAAGGGATATTTATTTTTTATGGTCACTTTATTAAGCTTAGGGGTGTGTTCGGTTCTGGAACCGGACCGGAACCGAAATAATCGATAACCGAAATAGGTAAAAGCTAGAACCAAAAACCGAACCAATATAACGAACCGGTTCCGGTTTCGGTTCCTGTTATTAACCGGTTATTTCGGGTATAGAACCGGATAAGACCGAAAATTTACTTTGGAACCGGTTTCAAGAGTGTGAA
>JAUEJL010000702.1:0-10495 GCA_032274825.1 Drosophyllum lusitanicum | reverse complement strand
TTGTAAATTATTAAATTAGTTTATAAAGCTTCCGCTGTGACAGCTGTAAATACTTTTATAAAAGCAGGTTTTGAAATATTATATTACAGCTGTATCCAAGCAGTTTCAAAACTCGAATGGAGATTATTATAAAAAAAAAGACTCCTCAAATTTAGGCGGCGTTACAACAAACATATGAGTTGTGTTCAATAAAGTCTATGTAAAAAACATAGTTCTAAAATTTTAATATTTAATAACAGGTGATTCGGTATACAATCACATGTGATTTGTAAAAGCATCACATGTGAATTACGAAAATGTTATTCCGCCCAAAATTTAAAATGCTATCAAGACCATTGATGTCATTGATTCAAAGGCTAAAATTAGTCTCTTAGGACTATGAATTAAGTGTGGACTATATTAAACATTCTTCACAAACATATATAGAGATTATTATATTTTTTTAAAAAGACTGAGAAACTTTGTATTACTAAAATCAATTTACAATAAAACACCACATCTTAAGATGAGTGTAACAAAAGAGCCTCTTTTCAGGGTGCACATCATCCCATAATATATGGCAAGTTTTGGCTGAACTATCACAAGAGACTTGCACCAATATCCAGCGAGTTTATGACCCGATCCCATAAGAAATCCGTTTTTTGCTTATGTTCTGCATACAAAAAAGGGAGTGCCTTTTTATTGATGAGAAGACATCCTTTTGAATGATTGATTCTTTTACGACTCCTTTGCGTGTATCAGTTTACCCGCCAAATCCAAATGCTCTAAACTAGAACAGTTGAGATGCCTTCGAAGATCTTCCTAGAGACTGATGTCGAATGACCAAAGAACTCGTTGTAATGTTAACATCACCTAACTTAGGTGATATTACACTTACAAACTAGTGTAATGAGTAGATATGAAAATGATTAAACTATTCTTCATTAAAATGGTTTTTAAGTGTAACATATATAATCGATTTGAAAACCGTTGACTGAAAGCCTTCAGTCAACCGAAAAGACATGAAGGTATTGGGAAAATGAAAATAAAGAAGGTGAGGGGATAAACTTTTCATATCGTGATATAATGAAAGAAATAGTATCACGTTTTAATAGAAAAATTACAATATTATCCCCAATATCTCATGAGAAATTGGCATTTTAGTTTGCTAATGATATACTTTCTTCGTTTTAAAAATAACGTCTATTTTACCTTTTGAAATCTTTCTTTCTCAAGTTTAACTTTATATATTTTTGTTTGTGTTATATGATACTAGATGAAAATTATACCAATGAAAATACATTTTAAACACAAGCCCTTCATATATTTTTCATCTAGTATTATATAACACAAAAAAAAGTCAAAAGTTGAAATGGAAAGACTTTAGAAAGTCAAAAGTGGATAATAGGTTTAAAAAAGTGATAGTATAAGACATTCCATTGTTAAAGATGAAACATTTTGACTTTTTTCAACAACTAAACACTCCCATGCACTTAATTCTACACCTCTTGTTCACTACTTGAACTAGAACCTACAACCTTAAGGTTGGGGGAGCATATTTTCCAAACTCTTATACTTTTGACTTATTCGTAGAATTCTACGAGTAAATTAACACGAATATGTAAATGTCAAAACACGACGTGACTAGAATAACTCATTCAACTTTAAGGGTTTATGGGTCATATACGGGTTGACGAGTCAAGAAACAAAACAAATCACAACAGATGTAACAATAACAAATGAAACATATATAAATCAGTGGAAAGTGGAACCGTACATTTAAAACATATCAAAACAAGAAGTCAAGAGATAAGCAGGGGCGGACCTATGGCTATCCCGGTGATGGCACGGGATACCAACTAATTTTGTCCGCATAGTGTAAATTTTGTTTTTTCGTAGTGTAAATTCTGATTTGTTTGAGGCGGTGCTACCACAAATTTCAAATTCTGGATCCGTCACCGGAGATAAGAACAATCGAAACAAGAAGTACAATTTAACCTTATGCATCCATGTTTGATGAAACAAGAAGTTAGGAAACAACAACAATCAAAACAAACACGATCATGCCTTAACCTTTATGTATCGATTAATCTATAAAACAAGAAAGAATCGATGAAAATCTTAAAGTACGTAGTTATGTACCGAGGGTTGCTACCTCAAATCGAGAGTGATAAGTGATGGTCGAAGATCTCAAAAGTTAGAACATATAGTTGAATATGGATAGATGGTCGATTGGTCAGTGATCTCTTAATGGTGATAGTCTAACAATGACAATCTCGACTCACCATGATATCAAAATGAAGGGAACAAAATTGATATGTATTCTTTTACATTAGGGACTTAGAATTACAGAAAAAGAAATATAGGAAAATTAGGAAACATGGAAAACAAAAGGGGAAATAAAAAATAAAAAAAATCAAAAAACTTATATAAGTTGGTGGGCCAATCGGTGAAACTGCTAAGAGTGTAAGGAGTGGGAGGGGGTTGGGGTGTGTGGTGGAGTGACCACTTGGGTGGTGGATGTGGTGCTACACCATGAAGGTGTGGTGGAAGCATGTATGTGGTAACAACCACATGCTAAAAAGCAGTGTGGTTGATTAATGTGGGCCCAAATCCTTTTATCACTTTTTTATTTTTTATTTTTTAATTTTTGATTGGTTAGTGAGTATGTAAGTGGGTCCCAGAATTTGATGTGGTGGAGAGTGACCATTACGAAACTAAGTGGTGGACTGAGTGGTATTAATAAAAAGCTGATGTGACGATATGGTGGGTGTGATGGAGTCTTACCACTCCTTGCACTCTAAGTGGATCAAGTGGATTACTCTTTTACCCCTTTTAAAAGCAAATGTCTGTTTTAATTGTAGCCGTTAGATTAAAGGAAATCAGTAGCTGAGATTTAGTCTTTCATTCCCACTTGAGCTCTACACTATATAGGGGAGAGTTTATTTGTGAACAATTTTTATTACGAATACCTCCTGAACAAATTATAGTCATTGATTAAAAAAAAAGGTCCGGATTAAATGGTTATTAATGGATAACCTTAATTAAATCAAAGCAAATCCTAGGTTTAAGGTAATTAATGAGGGGTAATTTAGACATTTGGCTTTTACCCCAATTTTCTTAAAACTAAAATATCTCTCAAATGCAAAGGTTTTAGAATATGAAAATTATACAAAAAAAAACAAGAATTTTTTTTTTTTTAATATGACATATATATTGCTATACTTTTTTAAAGATTTTTTTTGTTTTTCTGGTTTTTTTTCTAGCATGATGCATATATGCACTATATGTTCATACTACTGGATTTTGTTCTAGCACATGTATGCTTAGAAACAAAAAACAATACAAAATCAAAAGAACATCCTATAAAAACATCACCTCTTTCTCAACTTTGAAGAAACCCCTTAAACTTGAACCAAAATTAACGGCAAGAGCTCTAAAAATGTCGCAGGAAGTCGGATCTAAAGAAGGACGACCGGATGTCTTTAGTTGTTTTGTCTTCGGCTACCAACACTAGATTTGAAATGAACAAAGTCTCCGGCATGTGATTGAAGCTGTTGACAGCAAGAAGGTGCAGATCCATAGTACCGGGGTTTAACGATGGTCGCCGGTTGGTTGTCGATGAAGGTCGCTCGGAGGTGGTGGTTACCGGTGGAGATATGGAAAAGAAAAGCTTCACTTATGAACAGAGTCGAGGTCTAGAACAAGTGATTTGGGAAAGAAGGATACGAGGGAGAAGAAGCACGTGGCCGGTCGGCTGATGGACGGTGGCCGATCGGATTGTCAAAGGTGGTGGTTTGGGGGTGGCCGATTGGGTGCTTGGGTGTGGTGGTGAGACGAGAGAGAGAAATGTGTCATTTGAAAAATAAGGAGACGTGAGTACTTGGTTGTTTAGATTTTTACACTTTGACCAAAATGTCAATTGTAATTAAAATTTAATTAATAAGACAAGAAATAGATTGATCGGTCCATAACGGTTCTCGCGATACTCGTATTAGTATTGGTACTCAAATGAACTTCTCTCTCTCTCTCTCTCTCTCTATATATATATATATATATATACATATGAAAAAGTTCAAACGGGAACTGTTTTTCATACGAGAACTGTCTTTAACGCAATTAATGACAAATTAATAGGGGTATTTTGGTAATTTACATATTTACACAACCGTGAATTGCGTCTACATGAGCCGTCATTAATTTACGAGGCTTGATTTTTCCAAAATAATCATCATTAATGCGTCATTAATATCAATTAATGAGTCATTAATGATGCATTAATGATCCGCCAAAAAATCTTTGCCATTGATTAAGGTTAATCAAGGGCTAAGATTGGTTATCATAGTTCTCGTTTGAACCCTCCCCTATATATATCTATAATATATTATAAAGCATTTAGGCCTTTTGCTTAAACTCTTAAATTGTAACTGTTCTGAAATTACTAAATTACCCCTTATATAAGTTAAATTGAGTAACTATTAGAAATAGTTAATAAGATTCTTATATTACATTTTAATAACTAAACTTTACATATTTAAGAAAATCAAATTCAATACAATTTTTTTGAAAGTCAAAGTCAATACAAATTAACTTAATTATTAAAAAATATTTTCGTAACCTTTTTTTTAATTATGGAGAACAGAAAAATAAATGAAATGGAAAAAAGATAAAAAAAAATAGACATGACACTAAACAAAAATTATTCGTTGTCACCGTATTACATGAATACCATACTCCCTATGTCTTGAAAACGGACATGTTAACGAGTAGAAATTATTCGTTACCGACACATTAAGGAAAAGTTCATTTGAGAACCGTTCTTATTGCGAGTATCATTTGTAACATTCTTAAATGCTCATTAATAGGAGTATTTTGGTCTTTTATATATTTTCCCAACCGTGAATTGTGTCCGGATGCGTCGTCATTAAAGAGCGAGAATTGATTTTTCAAAATACCTCTCATTAATGCATCATTTATGAGCTATTATTAAGTCATTAATGAGCTATTAATGGATCGTCATTTTTACTGGACATTGATCTAATTTAATCAAAGACTAAGATTGATTTTTACGATATTCGCATAAAAACAGTTTTTAAATGAACCATTATAGAGAGAAAAATGATCCGTATAACACCCAATCTTATTTATTGAACTTATCGAACAGTTTTACACCCTTAGATTTATAAATCAAGCGGCTGTTAATAAATTTAGTAACTTTTGTTTTTTTACAGTTATGGGCATTTTGGGTATAAAGAATTAAAATCTTCTCTCTCCCCAAATAATATCTGCCCCCATAATTTCTCTCTCTCCACGAGAACTAATTCACCATCCTCCCAAATGTTGTCGGAGGCCGCCAGTCGATTTCCTAGAGGTCTATGGCCGTCCGCCTCCTCGACGTCTTTACAATAGTAACAACCTGCGGTTGTTGGACGAGTTCACGATCGTCAATGGCTGGCCGATTACACGCCTATTCAGCGACATATTCGCCGGATTTGCTTCCCTCCGCCCCACTCATCGCTTGTATTACTTGTCAACGATTCAACCATGTTCGATTATCCTGCGATGTAAGCATTTTTGGTGATAGATCTGTGATTTGCGAAGCCCATTGAAGTCGTTTAAGGTTTTGGTCGGCGACATAGATCCACACACTGATTGTTTACTATTTACGATCTTCACGACGTTGCTCCGTCGTCAGTCGTCCAACGCTGGCCTTGCAATTATGTCGGCGAACTATTGCTTCAGATTAACTAACCGCCTACGGCTACCCCTTATAGAACACGTTTTCTTTCTCTTTGCGTTTGGAGTTCGTTGACTGAAATTAGATCGCAAAAGATGGATTTGATTATTCATGGTTGAATGCTTCACCGATCTTTTTCATCCCTAATCGACTGAAATTAGATAGCAGGTTTTGTATTTTTGGTGTTTTGGTTTTAATTTATTGTTTAAAATGCATACGTCATATACAAGGTATAATTTTTTTTTTGAGATACATTAGAATGTTATTTTGAAAATGGATATCATATTCGTGTTAGAAATGCAGTTGGGGACAAGAATTTTGATGTAAAAATGCATAGATATCGTTGGTTTATGCATCAAAAGGCATCTGGATATTAAACATGAAGCTGTTCATTTGCTTTGAAATGCATCTGTGCACCAATCTTCTCACATTTAGAGTGTTGTTGATTGAGGATGTATTTTGATGATCTTATTTCGTCTATTTTTACTTGTATTTTCTATCAAAGCTAGTCTTGAATTAAAAAGAGTGAAAAACTGAATTTTGGTTTGTATTTTGCGTTGATTCGTGCATTTTCATTAAATCTGATTAGTAATCTTTTTTGCATTGCGGTGATGTTGAGTGTGAATCCTTGTTTCATTTTGGTTATAGTTCATCTGATTCTTTTATTTTTATATTTAAAGATGCATAAGCTTTTATTTTTCTGAATATGCAGACATACTCTGCATTTCAAAAAAAAAAAAAAAAATTTGAATAACTTGCGAGTAGCCGAAGGATGCGGTCAAGCATGTTGGACCCGTCTTGGTTGGGAATTGATAAACGTGATGCAATCTCGTAAGCTGAGAGTCGGGCATCCGGTCCCGCCAGCCTTAAAAACCTTGAGCTTGATTGCATTCACCCATACCATGGTCAATGACGTGGAGGTAACCAATTGCATTGCATAAGTAAAGTCCTCCATATTGGAAACCATTTCGCTATTTGTTGTGCGCTCATCCTTCACTTGTTGCAATTCTTTATATAGATGATATTACTATTATTATTAGGTGTGCATGTTTTGACATAAACTAGTCAAACTATAGACATGCACTTGAGTTTTTTTTAAATAAATTAAAAATACGTAAAACAAATATGGACCATTTGATAGAAAACTATAATTGAAATTAAAAAGGCATTTTTGTAGTTTTATTATATTTAGAGTAAATTGCTGAAAGGGTCCCTGTAGTTTGTCAAAAGTTACTGGTTTAGTCCTTTAAGATAAAAAATTACTCTACATGTCCCTATGATTGAATTTTTGTTACTTGACCGGTCCTTTTAACTAACAGACGTTAAAAACAGAAGTTTGTTGTCTTTTAGTGTATGGGTATTTTTGTCATTTCCACTCTTATACCCATTTCCAAACACACTCCTTCGTCTTCCTTCTTCTCCTTCCAAGCTTTTCTAATATATCAGTTGTGAGTTATATAAGAATTGGAGAGAAACCTTAGAGAATATATTAAATAAAATGGATTCCAACCTTTAAATTAAGCTCCTTCAACATTTGTTGAGCTGCTAAGGTTTGACTTTTTCGGGGCTTCTTCCATTGACTTGTAATCTTCAAGTGTTACAAACACTGTCATGTCCACTGACGGCAAAGGCGGGGGCGGCATAGTATAATAGATGGCAGCATCAAGGGCGTAGATTTGTAGAGCAAGTGCTGAAGTAGTAGAGATTTTAGCAGTGGTTGAAGGTGATGACCAATACCACCATTCCTTTTTCAGGTACTCGCTTTTAATCATGTCCTCTAAGACAATAATTGCTTGTACCATCTGAAAAAGCAATCATGTTACACACACACACACATATATATATATATATATATCAATATATGCATGTATGTATGTGTATCTATATGCCTATGTAGTATTTGTATGTGTGCATGTGTATCTAATTAATTTCGCTCTCCTCTGCTTCCAAGAAACTTACTAAATAAATGTAACAACATGATTTCTGGGTCAACTTTTGGTCTTTTTCATCTTTAAAATCATTCGTATTTTAGTTTAATAAACAGAACAATGGAAGTCTTAACAACATTTTCTTTATTTACAACAACCCAGCAAGGTTGTTTATTTTATTTCAAACGGTTGTTATCAACATCAATACCGACCGACCATCATATCTGCAACGAGCAACAAATGTCCCAGCACAAATAAGCAATCCCAGCATTGCTAGGCCTATTATCTGCAAAAACATACATATATACTAGGAGGGGGTTAGCTTTAAAAGCTAGTGAATACAAACCTAACCCTAAGCATCATGCAGCACATAGGGCATCATAATCTTCATATCATACGCATGGAAACATAGATACAAGTGAGCCACATAATACATGAATAAGCAATCAATGCTATCATATCACATTGCGTTATGTTGACAAGATCGGTAAGAGTCATATCTTGCAGGATAGCCAGTCCCGCTCAACAACATAAACCGGGGAATTAGACACAACCATCCGCGTCGGTGGGGGAACATACAGCAGTCCACCCAACATCGTTATGGAGCCAGCTCCTTCGGCAATCCAGCTACAACCGGCTGATTACCACTCACGTTAAGGAACGGCGGTCCTGCAGAACCTACGACCCGGAATTACGCCCTCGAGTCACCTTTAATCCCGAATTATGACCGAAGTCTCCTGGAATCCAGCCACGTCGGCTGACCTTAACCATGCCACAAGAAGTCCGCGGACAATTTACATACACATAACTGATCCAATTAGGATCGATCAATAAGCATGCATATTCATAATTCAACATGGTTGATCCAATCAGGATCCATAGCATGCATAACAACAAGTTTAGCTACGCGGATCCAATCTGGATCCAATAACATACATATCATCTAGTTAACTACGCGGCTCCAGTTTGGATCCGCTGACATGCACTCATCATATAATCAACAAGTATTAAACATGGCATATCACATTAAAACAACATGGTAAGGCTTACACCTCCATCCTTAAGCATTTCTGAATCAAAACTACAACATATATCAATCAAGTTAGTCAACTAGCAAGCAAGTATCCCTCTATTGAGACTTATGAAAGCCGGCACTCACCTGAGGAGTTTACAACAAACAGCTATTTCACTCCAGCTCTACTAACGTGACAGGTTCACCTAAAAATATCGTTACTCGCGTTAAACATTTATACACACATGGTTCTACTAATAGAACACGCATAGGAACCTTCTAATGTCCATAAATAGCATACTACACTCTTATATAAACCAGTACAACATATGCCTTCAAAATAATTAACAACCAAAATGGTCCATTCTGATTTTCACCGGACGCGTCGCGTTGCGTTCAAAAGTCGGATCACCAAAAGTCGGATCAGAAGTTGATCCGAAAGTCGGATCAGAAGTTGATCCGAAAGTCGGACCACAAAGGTCGGATAAGTGAAAGTCGGATGAAACACGAAGGTCGCATGAATTGTCGGGAACGCGCCGCGTCCCTTCATTGGACGCGTCTCGTCGCGCGCCGACCTGCACATCATCTTCTTCTTGTTCATCATCCATCCAACTTATTCTTCAAAACACCTTATTTCCAGATTCTGAAATTTGTCTGAATCACTTCAAAAACCCTTAAAAACTTCATATATCACTTATACAAACATCATGAACTCATCTATTTCATTTAAAACCATCTAACTTGTAAAACCCACTAATCAAGTAAGCTTTACAAGCTTCAAAACTCAAGAACATGGAGAGACCCACTTACAAGATGAAGGAGATGAGTTTAGGAATCAAAAGCTGATATAAACACTTGAATTCCACACAAAGATGTTGCTTGCAAGATCTATACTCTTTTTCTTCTTCTTCAAAGCTTCAAACCAAACACTGTACTTTGTGTTTGTGTGTTTTAACGTGTGTGTGTGTGTGTGTTTTCTCAAGTGACTGGGTTTTCAACTTTTGAACATATATATGTATATATATTCATCCAAGGCTAAACCGCCTTTGATTCTTAATTATCCACAAATACACAATTACTAATTTCTTTTGTTTTATTCATATCAATACCTCTAATTATATATATATATATATATATATATATATATATATATATATTTATATATACACACACACACACACTTGGTTATATGATGGTGTTTTGATCAGCAGCTTCATATCAGATGCCACTGGAAAACAAACTGATTTTAACAAAAAGAAACCAACTCTAAAGCTGCTACTGTGCTCTGAAGCCAGAGGCTTTTTGCAGTTGTACCGATTGTTGCTAGAAATAGGCTCGTGTTAAGCACGGACGATAAGAGCATCAGCTACCGTCCTCTTCTCCCTCCTCTTTCTCGATCTTTCAACCTAGGAAATATTCGTCTTTCAAACCCTTTCTTTTATGTTATCTTATTTTTTTTTATATTAAAAATGTGTGCGCGCTAGAGAGAGAGAATGTGTGTATTTGTGAGAGAGAAAGAGAGAGAGAGAGAGAGAGAGAGAGAGAGCTTCTTGCCTGGAGGAGTGGCCGTATGGGGCAATCTTTCGGGGCTTACAAGAAGGTAGGGGGTGGTGTTCCCAGGAGACTGCATGACTACACACGCACATACATACACATATCATATACCGTATACATATATACAAGGGAGAGTTCATTTGAGAATCATTATTATTGTGAGAACCGTGAGAATCAATCTTAGTCGTTTAATTGGTAAGTGGAATTCATGGATGAAGAGCGTGGGAGGATTGAGTGTAACAAGGTGCTGTAAGGAATTTATGGGTGTGCAATCCAATTGAAGGA
>JAUEJL010000691.1:0-10495 GCA_032274825.1 Drosophyllum lusitanicum | reverse complement strand
AGGGTAAAATGGTAATTTAGTACAAGCTCGATTAGGCTCGCGAGTTTGGCGAGCTGAGTATTTCTGAGCTCGAACTCGGCTCGACACTCTACTCGAGTAGCTCGAGCTCGAGCTCGACTCGGTTCAGCTCGAGTCGATTTCGGTTATTTTTCGTGTCGGTCTCGAGTAGCTCGCGATCTGTCTCGGCTTGATTACACCCCTAGGTAGAATCGATTTGGTTATGGTGGTGGTGTAAGGCTTCATTGGTTGTTGGTGGTTGAACAAAGCTTCTCATACCATCCTCTACAACATGGGCAAACCTATGTAGACTTTGGTGGTGGCACTGATCACCTGTTAATTTTACAGACGGAGTGGAAAATTTCAACGTTTTCGAGCTGGTGCCTTCAGTCAAATTTTGGAGCGTCACCGGTGATTTTTTAGCGCCGCCAAAATTTTAAAAAAAATGAAATATTTTTAAAAAAAAATGATAAGATATAATTCAATCTTCGATTTATACCTTTAAAATACTTTAGTTTACCTTAAAAAATAACAATTTAATTAACAGAGCTTCATATAAACCGTGTTTAGTTTTAAATTTTGGCCCTAAAATATCGAAGCAACAACTAAAACCTCATAATCCGACCCGATTAAATGGAAACCGGAAAAAACCCGAACAACACTCTCATTTTAATTAATTTTATTTTTACCATTACATGGTGTCACAAGTCAACGGAAATTCTAGGTCTCCCAGCTCTACAAGAAACAAACAATTGATTAAATCCACTTACTTCCCCTATTCTAGCTATCAATAAGGTTTTGGTGGGGTGAACATTGTATCTTGTTCAAATTTGACTTTGTCTGGAGTATTATGGTAAAATACTTGATACTTAATGATTCCATTTTGTACTTTAAGGTAGGATGACTTAGCAGTATTTTTCTGTTTCATTCAGCACAGTTTTCTTAATATGACATGCTGTTTGACAAATTTATTGAATAAACAATCTGAATGATGTAAATTACCATTTTAACCTTAATAGTGATATATTATATTATAAGATTATAAGATATGGTATGATTGTTTAAAAAGTCAACATGTGAAAGAAGAAGTATTTGGGTAAAATACTTGATACTTAATGACTCAGTAGTGCTTTTTTGTTTCATTTAGCATAGTTTTCTGAATGTGACATGCTGTTTGATAAATGTTTTGAATAAACAATCTGAATGATTAAAATTATCATCTTAACCTTAATAGTGATATATTATATTATAAGATAAGATAAGATATGATATGATAGTTTAACAAGTCAAGTATTTAGGTAAAATACTTGATGCTTAATAATTTAGAACGTACTTTAAGATAAAATGACTTAACATTATTTTTCTGTTTCATTTCATATAATCTTCGTTCAAAAGCGACAATCAAATATTTGACGCTGAATGATTCTATTAAATAACTAACAATCCGCCCTTAAATCTATTAAACTTGAGGTGTGCAAAGGATCGAAATTCGAAAAGCCGTATTTACTTGTCTTTTGTATTTCCGAGTCCGACTCGTGACTCGGGATCATACGTAAAACGAAAATCTTGTGCCAAAGAAAATTTTCATTTTTCACAAATGCGAATCGTGAGAACATACGATTCATAGAGCTTATGCCCTCCGAATCTCCACCCCTTTTTCAATCACTAAATTACGGTTTGATTGATTCATAGGGGGGTGGTGGTGTTTAGATCCGTTTGGTATTCGGAAAAATATTAAGAAATATAGATAGATCTTGCTTGACCAATCAATCCTCCAATTCGAATTTCGAACTGCCGGTTGATTTTGATCTGGTGTATCCAAGAGAACAAGGTTAGATTGCTTCAAATGTTCTTCAGCATGTTTTTTATGCATAATTGTTTACAAAGAAGTACTTTTTATGCACCAAAAGATCCCAATTGCTAGCATTATCAACTTGTTTTAGTAGTTGCAGGTTTGTTTTTTATTTGATTTCAATCTGTTATACTTTGTACTCTATGTACTTTTTAGTCCGTATTGTGTTTGAGTGTTACTGTAAATCTAAGTCACTGATATTAGCTGTTACATGTGGTATTAGATGGAATAACTTATACATTATTAGGTTTCAGATTTGTTTGTTTTTCAAAGGAAGGGTTTGTGAGTGTGGAATTGGATTTGAAATTGATTTTAGTTAAACTTTCAACTAATTATACATTTATACATGGTGGCTGAGAATTGGAACTGCAGTTACATTGTTATCAGTAAATGTGTAGTAATCTAGTTATGTACTTCAAAATTGAAACTGAAGTTAAATGTCAGTATATGAACCTATAGCTCATTTCCCATGGTCCAAAGTCCAAAAACTGTTCTTTGGGATCTGGCACGGGTTGTTCTTATTAGTTGGAAGCACCAGCAGTTTATAGCACTTCGCATTTTTTTCATTTCTTTCCCTGAAGAAGAGTTTTATCCGACTTTTACAGCAGTGAACAATGTTGAACTCTTGACCTTTGAAACTTTTCTGTTTTCTACTTTATCTTCTTTCTGAATGGAATTTCTTTTAAACAACACGAGGAACAGTTTGCCCTGTAGCACATCATATTGTTAATATCACACTAAATAATTGTTATGTTTTTCAAGTAGTTCACAAACAAATTGAATTGGAATCTATTGGGGCCATTGACAAAGGAATACCTTGTTTTGCGCAGGAATTATATGTCAGTCTAGTGGTGGAGTATATTAAGTTTGTAAAGTAGATACAGGGGTCCCTAACTTCAGAATACATCACAATATCCTAGAAACTACAAGATAATGTCAGAAGGGGGAGGCGACATTGATGGGATCTTGGAAAATCATGTTGGAGATGGCGCACAAGAAAATGTAAAATTGAACGACATGAATCCTCAAAATACTGGAGACCAAAACGAGGGTAAAGTCTTGTCCAATGATAACCTCAGTCTTGATGATTCTCAAGATCAGATGATGCAAATGGTTATAGAGCTCAAGTTTCAGAATGAGTACTTAAAGTCTCGTTTCCAAGACTTGAAGAAGATACACACCGATTCAGCTGGTTTGCTCCAACAAGCAAAAGCATCTGACCAAAATGAGACAGATTCAAAAGATTTGCATGAAAAAATAGAGTCTTTGAATCGAGAACTTGTAATAGAAAGACAAACACGAGGTGCTGCAGAGGCAGCTCTGGAGCATCTTCGGGCAGAATTCTCAGAGGCAGATGCCAAGTCCCAAGAGCTTGCTGCTAAACTAGCCGAAGGTTGTAAAAGTTCCTGTTTATCCTTTGACTATTATTTTTCTGATACACTATTCTAGATATAAGTATACTGTAACTTTATGTTGCTGGTTATGAGTACTTTTTAAATCTTATGGTTTATGGATACAGCACAGAAGAATCTGGAAGAACAAATAAAAGAGCGTGATGAGAAAAACTCTGAGCTTGATTCCAAGTTGAACAGGCTTCACAAGCGAGCAAAACAACGCATCCAAGAGGTTCAGAAGGTAATTCTGTCTGTGGGCTCTTCAAAACTATGTAGTATCCAAGATATGACATTACAGCAAAGATATAACATTATTTTTCCCACTCTGATTCCATTGGTTATAACAAAATATCGATATCTCTATGTCAGCTGCTTATATTTTGTTGAAACATAGTATTTATTTTGCACACTGACTGATACCATTGGTTAAAACAACTCACCATGAAGTTATATTCTTTACTTAGATGAAAAACATTATCCTTCAGCTTTCTTATAATATTTAACGGAGCATAAGATGTTAGAATTTTGTTATCTAATGATATCCACTCTGCAATCCATTATTACAAAAAAGATCCAGTATAAAAGATCAGAATGCTGCAAAACTAAAGATAAAGTTCCCTTTCCTATATGCGAAGCTTTCATGTTTCAAGCAAGACATGGAGAAATAAGATGAAAACCATACACAATCAAGTTTATAATTTTTCTTATGGTGCAATGTAATGAGGGTTATGTAAACTATCCAGTTTGTGTATTCATTCTGATTGTTGTGAAGATGATCGTTTCCAGGAGAAAGATGACCTTGAGGCAAAATATCGTGAAGTCAGTGAAAAATCAGAGCAAACATCATTGCAGTTGTCAGGATTGCAGCAGGAGCTTGATCGCACACGCCAACATGCTAACGAGGCACTGAAAGCAATCGATACAGAGAGACAACAATTGCGAAGTGCAAACAATAGGTACTTGAAGTTTATAATGTGTGCTTCCATGTCTTCAAACATCAAAAAGTTCTTATTTCATCCATGCATTAATCATTACTGTATTTTCTAGGAATACATATAGAATACAATCATTATGCCAAGCAGTTACTATTATAATCTGTTCTCTCATGTTGAAAGGGCATAATTGTTATTTCTTAATACTTTTGAAGATGAGTCTTTTGCATGCATAATTGATTTTATTTTTTTTCTTGATTATTCATAATCTCACTCCCGTTTTAGACTTCGGGACAATATTGAAGAGCTACGCCGTTCTCTTGAGCCCAAAGAGAATGCTATTGAAACATTGCAACAGTCGCTACTAGAAAAAGAACAGGTATTCAAATGTTTAAATAGTTATGTTTTTTTATCATATGATTTCTGTGACTAGTTAATCATTAGTAGAATCTTTGTCTGTGACGAGTAGAGAATATACTTATGGAAAGTAAGGTAGTGTGATGTAGTTTATATTAATTTGCATACTGACAGATGCTAGACAACATGCGAGGGCTGCTGCAAGCTGCAGAAGAAAAGAGACAAGCCTCATTGGCCGAGCTCTCTTCAAAACATCAACAGGTAAAATGCATGTTTCTGGTTGAGTGTTTAATCTCGATTGTATCTTGATCGCAAACTTATCCAAGGTAACACCTCTGTCTTACTTCTCAGCAAATAGCAAATCTGGAAGCTCAACTTGCTGACTCGGCAGCAGATAGAACCAAAGCAACAGAAACAATCTCTTCTCTGCAGGTAAATAAGTCTTATATGGTTTTGTACGTAAAAAATTTTAGTTTCGAAGCTGACATGGGATCATTCTTTACTTTTAGAGACTTGTTGCTGAAAAGGAGTCAAAACTGGCTGAGATGGATGCAGCTTCGACTGGTGAAGCAGCAAGACTTAAAGCTGCCATGGAAACTATTAAAGGAGAAATCACTCACCTGAAACATGAGCATGTATAAAATTAATACTTTACAAAATTTATAAATTTTTATGTTATTGATAGCATATGTAGGGTGATGAAATGCATTTTTTAAATTTCTAGGAGAAGGAAAAGGAAAAATGGGAAGCTAGCTCTCAAGCACTCGGCAGGAAGCTTGAGATGGCTGAGGGTAACTGTATACGTGCAGAAATTGAAGCGGCCAAAATGAAAAGTATGTATTTTCCTCTTTGTTTGACTTCTTATTTTCAGTAGTTAAATTTTTAATTGACCTAGTGATGGTAACCCACAGGTCAGATGGATCTAGAACTGTCCTTACAAAGTCAAAGGTCAAACACAAAAGAAGCTGAATTAGTGGCTGCCAAAGAGGAGGTAATCTATTTTCCTGTGTCATCTCTTCTCTGGAATTATGTGTGTTGAATATCACATTTCATAATGTTTACATTTTGAAAATATTTTTTAAAAATTATTCAGATCAGGCGTCTAGAAAGTGAATTTGCTTCCTACAAGTCTCGTGCTCATGCACTTCTTCAAAAAAAGGATGCTGAGCTGGCCTCTGCTAAAGATAATGAACAACTTAAAGCTCTTGAAGAAGCACTAAAGGTGTGTATTTTTTCAGTGCAAATATTTCTCTTTTGTGTGATGACGAGGCACACATATTTACTCATATATACCAATCCGTTTTTTAGGAGACTGAGAATGAAATACTGATATTGGCTGCTGAAAGAGACAAAGCCCTACAAGAGCTTGAGAATGCTTTAAGTCGTCATGACAAAGAACTCAGTTCTAGGTAGCATGCTACTTCCGTTTCAAGATTAATATAAACTTGCTTTCGTGTTTATTTGTTTTTGTTATTGGTTTCTAGCCACGTCTTCTACTTTGATATCTGGAATTTTGCATTATGGCTAAGTTTATTTATTTAATTATCTAGAGATGAAGCTCTTAGCCTCGTTGAGCAACAGGTGAAGAACATGGAAACAAAGCTCTCTTCTGCTCTTTCTAGTCATCAGTCTGAGAAAGAATCTTGGGAAAAGAGCCTTCAAAATGTTGAAGAAACTTGGCAATGTAACTATAATAAATTAATATTTCTAAGCCTATAACTTTCTAAGTAACAATTTTTTTTTTTTTACCTTTTAATATGTTGTTTATGATGCCTATTCCACAGTGAGATTTCAGGCTCTAAAGTCTGAAATGGAACAACAAAAGTCGTCACCTAGTGAAATTCTACAAAAAGAAGTACAGGATCTCCAAACACGATATAAAAAATTGAAGGTATTTATTATAGCTGTACGTTGAGATTAATATCAAGTACCTATTGTTTAATTCTTTTTATTCTTTGTTACAGGAAGAACATGATTCATTTCGTGATCTTGCTGATAAGTTGATTGAAGAGAAAGACATGGAGATTTCAAGACTTGTAGACAACAATAAGAATCTTCTTCGTTCTTTATCAGCAAAACCGTTGGTATCATCTCCATTTTTCTTCTCTACCTATCACGTATTTTAATGTTCACTGTGTTGTCTTTCTTTATGCCATAGTGTTAATTGTTATTTTTATTATTCAGGCAAATAACAGTGACAATGGCCAGAATATGGGTACATCGAACTCAAACACCTCAATTGCAGAACAGCAGATATTGGTACAAGAGTACATTAAACTTTAGAGACATGTTATCTTTTTATATCTCTATGAAAATACTTTGTTAATCTTTTTCGCAAACTCAAAACACATCATGATTTATGATATCTGGAATTCAGATTTTGGCAAGGCAACAAGCTCAACGGGAGGAAGAGCTAGCTCAGTCGCAACGACATATTCTTGCACTTCAAGTGAGTTTTAGTGGATTTACATTTTTAAGTCATTTCTAAAATTTTCTATGGTAGTTTATTAATTACTTCATTCCAGGAGGAACTTGAAGAACTTGAACGCGAAAATCGTCTCCACAGCCAGCAGGTATTTATCTCTGGTTCTCTTGGATTATGAGGATGTTTGCTCATTGAGCCAATGTCTTGAATGGAAGATGCATGTTTAAATTATGTGAACCGGGTTGGGTGGGTTGTGTAATGGGTCAAAATGGGTTCAGATCGAAATGAGTCAGGTTGGGTTGATTCATAAGCACTTCTTTTAACTTAATATTATAATGTGCCAACTATGATTTTGGAAACAATATGATTGCAATAACAATCTAAATTATTGAACATAAATGAGTTAGGAAATTGTATGTGCTAAATGTACACTGGGCTACTTTGAACTCGTTTGATCCTTTCCTCTTTTAGTTAAAGTATTTATTTGAACTGCTCGAGGTAATATACAACCCACATCGACCCATTCATAAGTTAATTGGTCGAACTGGCGACCACATGATCATGCTGGATATGATATAAACATACTTCTAAATTTTCACTATTAATATTTTCATGACAACCCTCAGCAAGCTATGTTGAAGGAAGAGCTCCGAAATATGGAAAGATCAAAAAAGAGGGAAGGAGTGGATATGACGTATCTTAAGAATGTCGTAATAAAGCTTCTTGAGACAGGTATTTTAAACTATTCTCAATTGTGGAACTTCAGTAAAAGTTAAATCTTAGTTACAATTACAGGGTTTCATTAATTTACGTAAACACTGTTAATAAATTTATTCTGCTGAACTTTTGTGTGAATAGGTGAAGTGGGGGCTCTACTGCCTGTTATTGCAATGCTCCTTCAATTCAGTCCTGATGAGGTGAGAAAACCATTGCTCAACAATTAACTGACCATTAGATAAGTTGCAAAGATTCTACTTTTCAAGTCACTTAAAATGTTAAGTTTTTCATTTAGTCTTAAATGATGACTGATGAGTAGTATTTGAATGTTTGATTGTGCATCCTAGTTAATTTATGATTTCATAAGCACTCCACAAAATAGATAATGTAAAACTGAAGTAAATTTTGAGGTGGTGCTAATGGGTCCAAACGGGTCAGGTTGATTTTTCCCGTAATTAATACCTTTTGCTCCCCGTTTAGAAGTATATGAAATAATTAACATATTAAACATGATTACAAAAACTTCACTATTAAAATATTGACCTATGTATATTTCTTTAGTAAAGCAAGTTAGGAGGTTGCAAGTATTTGATTGCACTTTGGGACCCTTTTGACCCATTTAAACTATTTGGCGTGTTTCATTTTTACGAAGTTTTTAAAATTGTACCCATTAGATTGTTGAAGATGAATAAAATTAGTTTTTATCGACTCATATTTTAGATAAATGGGTTGAAGTTCTCATCTCTAAGTTAATGCTGTGAATGGAATATTTGATGCGATCTTTACACCATTTGCTTCTAATTTCAGAAACCTGTTATGTGGTTCATCCCAGTTTCTTCATCTTTCAAAGTTCAAACCCATATAAAACAAAACAAAATGTTGAAATTTGAAATGTCAAATCGACCCGCAATCAAATCTCTGTTTTCATTAGCACATTACTTAGGCATAGCCAGGTACTGATCCATATGACTATTTGGTTACTAATATCTGGCCATAGTCGTTCCAAGGTAGAGGTGGAAATATCTTGCAAATGGGGTTTTGGGTTATGTTTGATCTCTAGTTAGTCAGATAAGTAAAGTAAAAAAATAAAGTGAAAAGGGAAAGAGCCGGAGAGTTAAAATGTGTAAAATAAAAAGATAAAAGTAGAAATTGGGTCAAACAGGTTGAATGCTGCCAAAAGTTTAACTTTAATGCATACAGCCTCTAAATCACATTATTCAAATTATTAAGATTATTATTGTTATAATATATTTTCGCATTAATCATTTATGAAAGATGTAAATTTTGTACATCAAGTGTGCTGGATTAATTCAATTTGGCTCGTTTCAACCTGTTCTTACATACGAGAGATGATATATCCTCCTACTTCATCCTCCTACTCACAAGATCAACACAAGTGTCAAAATCAATGGATGAGGTGAGTAAAGAGAGGTAGTGGAGTCCACATGTAATCTTGTGGTGAGTAGGAGGATGAAGTAGGTGTAAAAAGTAGGAGGATATATCATTTTTCATATAAAATTATTAATATACCCCTCAAATAACATTCATATTTCAATCATACACTCTCTGTTATATTTTACACAATCATCAATAAACACACTCTTTTATAACTATACACGTTCTCACTCGTATAAATTACAGAAAATAGTTGTTTTGTCAAAATTCAGCAATCATAGAGTACTAATATACCCTCAAATAATATTCATTTTTCAACCATACACTCGCTCGTATACTTTACACAATCACCAATAAACACACTCTTCCATAATTATATACTTTCCCACCCATATAATATATTGAAAATAGTTGTTTTGTTATTTTTTTTAAAAATTGTTTTAAAAATGAAAAAAGTGTTGATGGAAAAAAAGAGAAAAAATGAACCACATGTTACTAGATAGGAACAATTTGTCGAAAACCATAACCCTGTATTCTATAAAAACGATATGTTATCACGTAAAAATTATTTACCACAACACTATTATACGAGTACCATTCTATTTCTTATAAATGTATGATGTGGTGATGAACTAGTAGCTAGGTTATTTTCAGTTTTCTTTTAAATTTATTATTATTATTATTATTATTATTATTATTATTATTATTATTATTATTATTATTACTATAGTTTGGAGAGGTTTTGTTATTCATTTCTAAGTATTTTTTTATAACGAACATTTCTTCATAATTTTAGAAATTTCTTTAATTTTTTTTAATGTAATCATTCTATATTTTTTTAAAAAGTAGCTCAATACAATTTTTTAAGCTTAGTAATCGATAATTAATTTTTTTCTACAAAACCATTTTATAATTATTTTAGGAGGGGTGTGTACTGTGTACAGACCATCCCCTCCCCTCTCGCTCCCCTCTCTCTTTCTTCATCACTTTCTAAGTTTCTATACACATAGACAAGTAGAAAATAGATAAATTGAGAACAATATCATTGACAAATTACATATATACATATGATAAGGTTAATTTTAGGGAAAATACTCTTCTCGTGAAGTATAGGAAAGCGGTTTCAAAAGTCAAAAAAATTGACAAATTTAACTTTATTTTTTAATTCACAATAACATAAAACAAAAAACTTTTAAATTATATTAAAACCGGAAGTAAAAAGTAATAAATATAGTATATGCGTCTAATTTTTATAGATGCGTCATATTTTTGTAGGTTTAAATCAAGATTTCATGTTCTCCGTGGAACAACCATCCCCATTGTTCATGCCTCTATACATGTATACATATATATATATATATATATATATATATATATATATATATATATGTGTGTGTGTGTGTGTGTGTGTGTGTGTTTCTATTGT
>JAUEJL010000680.1:0-10495 GCA_032274825.1 Drosophyllum lusitanicum | reverse complement strand
GACCCCCCTATACTAAAATCCTAGCTCTGCCCTACAATAGATTATAAGCCTTTTTTGATGTTTTCTCGTTTATTTGATAAGCGATAATTTTTATTACACAATATAAAATATTAATAATGTATTTTTTTTGACAAAATAAGAGCAAAATATATTTAAACTTTACTTTGTTATCTTTTATATATCTACGAACACTAGGGGTGTGTTTGACGGAAATAGCTGATAGCTGGAAGATGGTAGCTGGAGCTGGAAGTTGTGTATTTTAATTATATATGTGTTTGGCAAATTAGCTGATAGCGGAGCTGAATAGTGTAAAATGACAAAAAAAAACAAATTATAAAAATATGAAGAATTATAAAACATAAAAAGGGTATTTAGGTAATTTTATATATAAAAAGCTTTCAACTAGCTTTAAAAAAGCTTCAAAAACGTGTGTACCAAACAGACACTAGAATTTATGAAGTATTAAACGTAAACTGAAAATGGACAATCAAAATTTTTTCATAGACAATCAATTTTTTTTCATGATTTATACATTTTATTTTAGACATGTGATGTCAATGGGTAATAAGTACGAGGAGTTTGAATGCAACATTGTATACAGTTGAAAACATAAACGACAACTTTTCAGTTATGACTATAGTCTTCTCATCGAAGAACCCCAATTTTCCCTCCCCTTTGCCCCCCTTTCACTTTCCAACCTGATTTTGCGCTGTGTTCCCATGGAGGATCAACCCCAAGTAATCCCTCAATCTCACAATGTCAATCACCGGCTTTTTTAATGCACATATTATTCACAGTTCTAGAATTCCCTGTGTGCGTAATTTGAGTGCTATCAATCGAAATCGATTCGTCTTTTCATATTGCTGTTGTTGTTTTTCTGTTTTTGATTAGAAAATGGAGGCGTTGAAGAAGGCTTACGCGGAGATCATACTGAATACAGCGAAGGAGGCAGCTGCTCGAGCAATGGCAGCAGAGAGTAAAGCGCTGCGCTTTCATCACGATCTGCGTAACACCAAAGACGAGGCTCTTCGGATGCTTCTTCGCTTCAAACAAATGATCGATGTCAAGGTATTCATTTCTATACTCTAGGTTAGTTTTTTGAGCTTACGAACTCAAATTTATTTCTTATGATTTATCCTTTTGAGTTTTCTTCTTCGCCATGGATTGGATAATTCTTACAAGATGATAACATAATTATCTCAAATCAAATCATTTTCTGTGTTTTTGAGTGGCTAACAGAAGTTGGATACTCTCCGTGATTGTATCTGCTTAATATCATGTTCAGGAGTTGCTTCATATATAGACGCTTAACCATTATAGGTTCTAGTTTCTACCACTGTGCAATGCTTTAGGTATACATGTAATGCTTATGATTTTGAAGGCAGATACCAGGACACTGACTTCAAGATATCCTATGGGTTCAAGAATGCTATAACTTAATCTCTGAATTTGATTTATCTTTTTTTAACCATGAATTTAACATTCATTGTGAAAAAACAAGAACTTTGTAATTTTTGTATTGAGGCCAATAATTGGATCTCTTCTGCTTGTTTGATATTGTGAATGAGCATGCCTACAACATCCTAGCAGTTGTTGCATACCAAAACTTGGTGGCACCAGGAGGGTGTTTAGTAATTTTGGAAATTTTATGTTTAATATATTCCTATTAAAGCAAGGCAATTCTAGTAAGTTGGTTCTGTATTTTTTAAACTAATTTTAGTGTATTACTACCACATCCATCCATAGGTACTACCATTTGATTTCAAACTCATATTCAGTTTTAACACTGTTAAGGAGGCAATGTATCATAGTTCATTTTTACAAAATTGTATTCATAAATCACAGTTCTCAGTGCGGGGCAGTTTTTTTTCTACCTTCAATTTTCCGGACTTTGTTGAGTTAGACTTCATATAAACTTGCAACTTATCCTAGAAGTCTATTCTAAGAAATAATGAAATAAGCATACAAGAATACTCTTCTTTGTCTTGTTGGATCAAACATACTAGTTTGGTAGAAATACTTGTATACTAGAAAATATCTTATTTTGCATTAGGTAGCTCAAACCTGTTACATTAAACATTTTCCATGGATGGTGTCATTATACTATACTAACTATCGAAGAACACCAAATGTTAAAGGTGATGCGGAGCTTGTCAAATATACCACTATGAACAGGGGGAGAGGTAGGGTATGTAAGATCCTGCTCCCACTGATGATTTTGCAGAAGCAAAGCAAAATTCTCATATCTACTAGCGCACACAAGTTCCTTAACAATTTTATTTATGTTCTTATCTCCTAACTGCATGTTATATCTTCAGGAATTCTTATATATCTGCTATAGTAATAAGAAATGTATACGCTTGTATTTTACTGACACAAAACGTTTTGAACTTATCCTGATACAGACAACTGAAGCAGAAACAACAACCACATGAACGAATCAAAGAGCTGGATGCCCAGCTTAACGAAGCAGAAGTGTTGATAGTTGATCTTAGAGCACAAATAAGCAAGGCACATGAACGATTGGAGGGACTGAAAAACAACCACATGGTACAGTCGAATGAACCATCAGAAAACAAACACACGCATGAGGAAAATGCAGCTGTTGATAAGCAGCTAGATGTTACTGAACACTTCAGATGCTATTCTCAATGCGATATAAGCTGCAATCCGTTAAAAGAGACTACAACATCAGGTCCAAATTTAGCTTCCATAATCATCGGAAGTACAGAGCATGAGTTATACAGAAATGGATATACTCACAGAATTCGAGCAATTGAGAGGAATCTGGTGGATGAAAATAATATTCTTGAAGATAAGCATGCCAAGGACATTTGCAGTAAAAAGGAGTTAACCATCAACGTGGACGGAAAAATTTCTGGAAAATGTGCTCCATCATCTATTGACGCTGAGAACAAAGATACAGAGAATATCGATAGATCAAAAGCCTTTTCCATAAACAGCACAGTTGTCAAAGATCAAATTGTTAAAACTCAAAGAACTCCAAACAGTGTTAGATATGCACAATCAAAACAAAGACTTTCTCGATTTTCTAATGGCTCGTCTGTCAAGCCCACTAAAGAGCCTAAAAAGTTGAACGTTGAAGAGAACTCTCGTGGAAAGGATGCAGAATTGACAAATAATAATGAAAAGAGTGCATTTACCCTCCGTAGAAGCATTAGAAAAAGGAAAGTCAGGTGTTGGGATGATATATCCTCATTGTTCAAGTCACGTGGTGCTATTTCCCACTTCAATAAGTGTTCGGGCAATGGTGGTGTAAAATTTAAAAAACATCAATACAGATCCAAATCTGTGGCTGCCATGAATCAGATGATTGGCCCCATATCTTCATCTAAAGACGCTTCTGAAAAAAGTAAGTATGATAACATACCTGAGACTCTTTGTATCAACGCTGCTGAGGACACCAAGGTGCTAAACAATACAGTGGTTGAAAAACATGAAAATACTGCAAAAGAACCTGCTGGGGTTGCTTGTCATACTGATAACAACAGGCTTCTGAAGTATACATTCAGCAGGAGGCGCAAGAAGGTTTTCTCTTCTAAATCTGATAAAAGCTCCTCCCCTGGAGAGAGTTTTTTTGCCAGTGAAATGGGAGAGAAACCGAGTTTTTTTCCTGAAAACGAGAAGCCCAGCCTGATAGAAGACTCATCTAGTGATAGCCAAAACATGATTGACGTTGCTTGCCAGGTTAGTTATTACTTCACCACATTCTTTCACACCGTAATTGAAATTATCAATCCACCACCACAACAAATATATCATTAGCTCACACTTTTCTCTACACACTTTAGTAAAATGCACAAAATCTTTTCAAGTTATTTGCACTTATGAACATGTACAAGATGTCTATATTTATAAGCATGAAGAAGAATAAAAAATATCATAACAATTCCCACAATTACAATTGTAGGAAAATATTGTTTGCACTTATAAGCATGTACATACATGAATTTGTCTAAACTTAAAAGCATAGAGATAAATTAGTTACAATCAACTTCCTTGCTTCCTTGCAAAGAAATAAGGTGTAACAAACAAATCTCTACACTTTTACGCGTAGACAAGGTTTATTTTGTACACATTGTTTTATCTGCGACTTGTATATGTAACCATCTTATACACGTTTATAAGCGCGTGCAAATTGACAAAAATTTTTACATTATTTAGAAGGATGTATAAATGTGTAGCAACTAGATAGTTGTAGTGCATATTTGTTAGAATCAACAGTGAAAACACACAATAATATTTGCAGAAAATGCGCAAAAGAAAGACAGATTTATGTGGTTTAACAATATCTTTATATCCACTATATTTGCTGGGATTCTTCAAGTGTCTTGTGATATTTTGTAGTTAAGAAAAAATTAGATTGATAAGATATACAATTTGTGTTTTCTATTAACAAGGACTATATTTTTTAACCAATGTAGTTTGAGGGCTCTAGGGTTGTAAACGAACCGAACGTTCAGCGAACCGTTGGTGAACTGTTCGGCAGGAAGTTTGTTTATGTTCGTTTATTTAATAAACAAACGATTGCGAAAAAAAATCTTTGTTCGTTTAGTTAAATGAACCAACACGAACAAAGGCCTCGTTCGTTCATTTATGTTTGTGAGCGTTCGTTTACATGTATGTATATCTATATATATGTGCGTCAGTGTGTGTGTATACAAGATATATATACATACATAAACATATACATACACACACATATTCTCTCTCTCTCTCTCTCACACATATATATGTAATTAGTGTGTGTTTGTATCTAATAATGTTGGGTTTGTATTATATTTCTATATGTGTTGGTTTGTGTTCGGCTAAAGTTAAACGAACAAACAGGAACACAAAAATTCGTTCGTTTTTCCGTTAATGTTCGTTTATTTGTTCGGCTTAAGTTAAACGAACTAACACGAACAAGCCCTCGTTCGTGTTTGTTCGGTTCGCTTACAACCCTAGGGGGTTCAATTATTGCGCTCCATTCTAAATCAGGCTATACTGACATACATGTTCACATCTTTAGCAACAGAAGTAAATAGGATCCACTCCATTAAATGGACAAAACGAGATGAAGCTTAACATTTGATGCAAGCAGCATGAGTGAGGGCGTAAGATGTAATTGCAGAAATAGCATACAGCAATTTTTTTGTAAAAACAATTGTATCAATCAGATAAGACATCGGAAGTCCCAAATCACCATGATAGTCTAGAATGCAATAACCAAGACTATCTCAACAGGGTGTTACTAAATACCTCGAAGGAACAGAAACATCAAACAATATATCTATTAATTATGACACTAGCTTCATTCATGTAGTAGCTTCTCACTTTACTGCTAAGCTCGTCACCTGTCACGTGCAGGCTACAGAAAAACAAGTGCCAGGCTAAAAGGCCTAGTAAGCGTAGTAGTTTTATCAAGCAACATACCACAGTAAACCATTTTACTCAATATCCCTTTTAATGTGTCGGGCTAATTATTCAACTACCTCACTTCTAGTATTATTAAGTATTAACCATCTTGATTAAAATCAAAGGGAATCCCCACCAGTTGAAACCGGAAGGAGTAGCTAAGCATGCTCCGTATCCATTTCAGCAGCACACCTCTAAGTCTGGTATCCACCAGCCATCTGAGTCAAACTCATTGGCTAAGCCGCTAAGTGTACGCACCTAGGGTGTCTCCACAGCTCACGTGTCTACTACATGTATGAGTATCTCAAGGTAACTCCCATTGAGCTACAAAAGCCGAGCCCATGCATCTATGTATACTAAACAAACACATTGTGGACTCTTGTACCTATCCTCCAACGGCTAGTTTCATAATTTGTGGCTTCATTTCTGGTGTTTTTGACTTCTTAAGTATGATTTAAGCTTTCTAAACATATATCAAGTGTTTAAACATCATCTTTTCACCATTTAAGCCCTAAACTAACAAATCTAGGGCAAATTGGAAAGATGATATATTTTCCCATGAATAAACTAGACATAAATGAATATAAATACACCTCCCGTGAATAATCTATTGATAATAAACGAATATAAATATACACCGGAACCTAGGATTACAAAGATGGGCTTAGCCAGGTATAGCTATCAATGGTCCTATTGCCAAAGCTAGAATATTACAAATGTAATTACATAAAAAATACATATCTGCTAATCCAACAAAACCCTACATCCAAGCTTAAACGCATACAAATCCATTTTTGATGAACTATGACGTATGAATGCTTTCTAGAATCAAACATCATTCTGTGGTCAAAATCAAACACATGCATTTGCTCAAGCAAACACCTAAACGGGTCAAAAAGGGTCCAAAAATCAATACCTTGACCTCTCTTATAGAGTTATGGGGTCTATTTGTTGAAGGTATGAGGTATCTACCCTTAATCTCTTTCAAAGTATCCTCCAACAATGATCCAGTGATCCTAATATTCTAGTATGACAATCACCATAAATCCCCAAACATTTTGATGTCAAGATATCTCTGTAAACCATACGTTGGAAAATCACCCTGTTTCTCCCTCTCTTATGTTTTTGACTTTTGCGTAATCAAGACTGAACAGGGCATTCAGGGTTGCCAATCCAGTTTTGACATCCATCCCTCTTAACTTCCTCTGCAAGTTTCCCATGTCTTTCCCAACTCACCTCACAACTTTGATTTACTTGACACTTTACAACCGTACACATCTCATTGAATTTTTAAACACCACTAATAATATTAATATCCAACTCCCAAGTATTTAAAGAGTAATTTTATTCTAATTATTACTTCTAAAATAATAATTCACACACATCAAATTATAATTTAATAAAATCACTAGTCTTCCAGAGGGGCTGACAGGTGTGGTTGTCCTCCTCTAAATTTTGTAGTTATTATCTCTTGTGTTTTTTGAATACAAAATCATAAATTAAAGATTTTCATCCCTCCATCCCCTCTCCCTGAGAAAGTAATTGTAGTCACTTTGTGAATTTCACTCCTCTTCAGATATTTTCAGGCTCTGCAACTGGGTGCATGCTTCATGTTTTTAGATCCCTCATCTTATATGTTTATTATACATTTATGCAGTTAATTTCCATGTCTGGAGAAAGTAATTGGTGAAGGCATTCACTGCTTCAAAATGCCTTCTGCTACCAAAGGTGAGTGACTCATTTATGTCTAAAGATATAATTTATGGTAGTCCTTGAGCTGTTAATCTTTTAACTTATGAAGCATGAATGCATGTATTTATTTTCATGGTAAAAGTACATATTAAGTTATTCAAGTTCAATCATCCATCCTTGTTAATTGGTATATCTTGATGTCAATTTACTTTCCTCAGGCAAATCTAGTTGCCGACCCTGTTGTTACTTTCTAGTTCAGGTTTGGACTTGAATCCTTATGCTTCAAATTGCAAGGGATTTTGAGTTCCATACTTCCATGTAGGTAACACACACTTTTATTTTTATAATTTTACAACTCAAATTCAAAGATATATCAACATGTACTTGTATTCTTTTAATCATATCAATTATGTCATTTTCGTCTAATTTTCATCAAATTAAGTAACATAAATGATCAGTCTGGGATACGAGGACTTGTAGAATTACAATTAGACTAACATATGTTGCTTGTCTGAAAGACAAACATATACTAATTAAGAAAGAATTGCATAGAAGCTACGACATTGTGTATTTTGGATATTGTTTGGTCAACATGACCCCATAATAAAGTAGCAACACGGTGATTTTGTAACAAAACTCTGCTACTAGTAGTAGGAATTGAAAGGAAAATGATTGACTAGGCCCGCTTGAACTTCTAGACTTGAATCAAGAATAAAGTAGCACCATGGAGATTGACCTTGTGATATAGCGTAAGAATCTGTCATAGTATCTTAGGTTTAATATTAAAGAAAATAAATGATGTGTAGAGAAAATCGTCAATCAATAAATCGAGTTGAAAGATTTTAATTTTATTAAGCTTTTGGATGCCAATGTCATAGACAATGACATTGCTACAGTCTTTGACGTTGCTAACAAATCTTAATTGATTGTCAAGAAATAGTTATAAATTTACGTGAAACTATGTATTAGAAGTTGATTTTAGAGCTTTAAAATCACTTTGCATAAACTCACTTTGAAGTTTTATGTGGACTCTAGAACTGGTGATTGTGGACTCAAACCTTACTCACCTAATCTATACTTATATCCACGACGTGACTTGTACCCTTAACCTCATAGAAAGAACACCTTCCAGAAATTTATCATAGGGTATGCACTATTTATACGTGGTCCATTTTTTTCCCTAGGTTTTTCTGGTGAGTTTTTTAGATTTGGTTTCAAACTGAATTCAAACTGAGTTTTTTAGATTTGGTTCCATAATCACAAACTTATCTAATTTACGTGCATCAAAGCGTGACAACGTGAGAGGCTTTCGACTGCTCGACAGAGAGGCGGACTAAGGCGATATCGTTGCTTGTTGATCTCCTCAATCTGGGTTTCAAACAAGCCAATGAGACTCGATCTGGAGTTTAGGCAGGGTGATTGATAATAGTACTGATCTATCATTTGTAGAGCATATAATTTACATGTCGCCGATTTTCACTTGTGAGTCGGGCCTAGCCACAACAGCCTTTGACGCGTGCAATATCAAAATGGGCCACCCAGCCGTAGTGTTATAATGTTGAAGTATGCAACTAGTTTTTGTTTGTCTAATTTGGTAATTAAATCATTTTATCAAGCTTAAGCCCATGTTATGTGTACTTTCATTTGATTTTTGGGTGGATAATTGAAGCTTGAATGTTAAGATTTTGCGGTTTAGATTCTTTTCAGAACAGGGTGTGCCCATGTTTGAAGAAGGGTATGTACTGTTTCCGTTGACATGAAAATTTCTCCATTTTTTCTGCAATTTAACACTATTTGTTAATCTTCACAAGGTATGCACGATATGCACGTGCACACCGTGTTACACATAGGTCTGTCACTGTTATTAATCATTAATCATTCATGATTTTCCGAGGAAAATAACTATCATAATATCCTATAATAGGTTACAATAGTTTAAACTCTCATGACTTATTTTGTCCTTAATTTTTATCTTTGTTGTCAATTATATATGATTTAATGGCTATATTTCCTTATGATAATATAAAAATTTAAGAATCCTCATCTAATCGTTCACTTCTCAATCAAAAATATGTTAGCAAAATAGGTAAGGGTCTCGTGCATTACACAGGTGACGATAAATATATAACGCAAAATAATAATGAATCAATGTTAGAATTTTATTAGCATTAAAAAGATAAGATATAAGAGAGAAAGTTTATAGATTATAATAAACATTCTGTAAGTAAACTATCATAAGTTTTTAAATTTAGGGGAATGCTAACCACAGCCCTTAGGGCTGTGGTTAAGAATAAAAAAGGTAACTTTAGTTTTTAAAAATAACAGTTACAACTTATGTTTTAATAATTAACTTTCTATAATTTTCATAGTTACTTTTTTATTAGTTTTCAACTTTCTATACATGAAACAAGGTTACCATTTTAAAAACTAAAATTAATATTTTTTTTACTCTTATCCACAGCCCTAAGGGCTGTGGTTAACATTTTCCTTAAATTTATAACTTGTAACTTTTTTAATTGAGTTTAGTTCACCAAAATGTATCTAACTTGTGATGTTTTGCTATTGTTTGTATCGAATTTTAAAAGTTTTTATTGTGTGTATCAAACTTTTAATTTATTGCTATTGTATATATATCAATTTACATAAGATATAAATTAACAAATCATGGTGTTAACTAACCAAATTCGTAATTATTGGTAATGTAAATAATTCAAACTTTGCTATTTTAAGTTTTGTTGATTGTTGACTTGTAAAAAGTCAAAATCAGATTCAATTTTATATGTAAATTGATGGTACAGATGTAATTTTACGTAAATATCGTAGAATTGGTCCATGTTAGTTTATATTTATTATTATTAAAAGATATTTAATTGATTTTATTTTAAGGAAAAGAAAAGTACAAGAAACATGGTTAGGGGAAATAAATAGACATAGACATGTTAATAATAGTAATAAATGGTTTGATGGCGAAAGAAACCTACAACACTCACTCTTATCCACGTATCGGCGGAATATTGTCGCAACCATACACTTCACAATCATTAAATGCTAAAGATCGAACTCGTACGATTTGGGACAATCAATCATCACAGTATTATTTTCTTTCGATCCAGAAAACCAAACTTATCTTTTATATATATATATATATATATATATATATATTACAAGGATCAAATACAAACCGTTCTCATTTTAAGCTAATTTGCGAACCCAACTGAAAAATCATCTAAAAGTCAATCTTGTAGAATATTATTATTATTATTATCATCATTATCATCATTATTATTATTATTATTATTATCATCATCATTATTATTATTATTATTATGTGTGTAAAAATAAGATGCAGTGATTTTATACTAGATGCAGTGATTTTATGCTAGAT
>JAUEJL010000679.1:0-22705 GCA_032274825.1 Drosophyllum lusitanicum | reverse complement strand
CCGAATAAAAACCCGACGGGGATGGGGCGGAGACGGGGATCATTTTCAGATTTCGGGGTCGGGGACGGGGGAGGGAAAACCCGCCCCGAATCTGCCCCGTTGCCATTCCTTTTCATCACAAATGAAGTAAAGTATGCAAAGTAATTTTTTTTCCTTTTAAAAAGTAAGGGGGAAAAGGTAATATTTTCAAAAGTAGAGGGAGGCTGAATGATACTTTTGATTAATTTAAATGATTGCCCACCCAACTTCAAATGGGCTAGCTGGGCTGTGGGGCCATGTTTGCTAGTTGGGCCCTTTTGAGACTCCATAATTGTAATGATGGTAATTGCATGATGACTTCTTCCACTAAAATTTTTAATTCTTTTTTCTTTATGTAAGTAAGACAAAAAGACTTATTTGGGCCAAAGTCAAAGTCAATCAAATCTCACAATTTTCCCTCGGTTCACGTTTATAATTTATTGCATCTAGGTAAGGACCATACTTTATCAAGACATTTGGATGCATTTGTTTTCACATATAAATATAAACTTTTAAAAAAATCATCCTTATTATACCAAAACAATCTAATATTGTTGAGTGAATAATTTTAAAAATATACTTTTTTACGTCGAGACATCTACGTACGTAGACACATCTATAAACAACTTTATTATATTCTTTACGGTTAAAAAAGTTATAAAGTATACACGTGTGAGGGCACACCCGTCCCATGTCCATAGATACACACATACACATTATTGCTTTAAGAGTTGTTAACCTATCTAAAAATAATAAGAAAGCAATAATAAAAAAGAATATTGGGAATGGTTAAGTTGCTTTTATTTAATCATGGTTAAAACATAGAAGGAAGGTGATGAACAAAAAGGACTACTAATATCTATCTAATCAAGTAATCATCATAGTACTCATGTCACCTTGTATGGTAGTGTGCTCTATGCATCCTCTCAATAGCTTTCAAGTGAAATGGGCATGCTCCTTGACAAAAAGGACTTGTTAATTTTATCAATTCAAATGGACAATTTGGAGCATAGGGTTAATGAAAGCAACACTTCTATTATGGTGTGAGTATAAAGTATGTAGAGCACATGTTAAATAGCCATTGGTCCATAGACATCATTAATTTGAATGGAATCCTTCATTTATAACCGCTCAATAAATGTTTTAACTATCATAGCTTTCAAGTAATGAATGCAAGTCTCAACCTATTGAAACCTCTAGAATTCTCAACTGTTTGACATCATTAATGCATTTTGTAAGAGTTGTGCTAAGAATGTATTTTGATATTAGAAACCTTAAAATAATCTTCTAAAAATGTTTTTTACATTAGCAAAAGTTTTATAAATAAAAGATAAAAGGGTCTATCAAGGTGCTAAAACCATACAATGCAACTTCAATATTTTCAATCTTACCTTTTTTTCTTACTACTTTTCGAATTAAACCAAAGCAGTCAACACAACCCATACAAAGTAAGATAAATATATATATCGATTCTTTCTTAAATAACATCCAACATTTTAATAGGCTTTTACATATCATAAATGAATAAAGTATTCAAAAAAACATTCTCAATCAAACACCAAAATAGACCTATGGTTATTTTGAACAAGTATATACATACTAAAGGTTAAGACATATCCTATCTTTATTCAACAATTGATAATTTATAATCTTTAATACGATGATTTGCTTATATTTAATTAAAGGTTAAGACATCCTATCTTTATCCAAACAATTGACAATTCGTAATCTTTAATACAATGATTTGCTTATATTTAATTCGTGATGTTAATGTGAGAAAAGACGAAATTAGACTTGGCTATACTTCGAGCCTAGAGGTGTGCATGCTCGGATAAGTTAAATTGATCTCGGGTACGTGAGGGTCTGAGGGCAGTGCCCCTGGTGGGGTTCTAAGGGATTGAGCTCCGACCCAAAAATAAATCCGTATATAATTATTTGGTCCGTTTGTAGTTTTCACGCAAAAAACAGCCAAATAACCAACTTCAACTGTCGATGGCTACATAAAGCTGTATTTGGCGATTTTGTGGGCAGATCGTTATCTTCTTCCGTGACATTTGTTATTTTGCCAGAATTGTTTTAGAACAACATAAACAAATCAAGGTATTTTGTATTTTTGAAATCTAGGATTTTGCCTGAAATCGGGATTAATTCTTCTAGGATTATCCTAAATCTAATTTCGTGATACCCTAGACAATATGGTCGAAAACACAAATTTTAAAAAGTATTTATACACGATCCTTGAATTATCCAACTTGAATTGATATTATATTTCCAAAATCTTTCAAATACTCTAATGAAGAGGAAATTTCTGACTAGGAAGAGTTTGATCACTTGGTTATATTAACCTTCAAATGAAGAATGCCTTGCAACCAGGGATACTAAACTCCAGGTAAGAAGTATTATTGTACAATATATATTTTTTATGATCATATTTAATTCGTACATATTTATGAAATATTTTTTATGATCATATTTAATTCGTACATATTTATGAAAAAGTTTAAAAACGATTGAAAGATAGTTCCCGAGAGGCGGGACCCCTTTTGACCATAACTAAAAAATCGCTTAGTTCGATTAGAACTTGTTTTGACTTGTCACTCAACACGTCTATTTGGCCCATCTTGCCATCTCTAGTAAGAAGTGTTAAACTACCTCTAAAATGTTAGTCTTTAGTAAGGACGTAAATTAATCGAACGTTCGCACAAACCATTTGATAGAAAGTCTGTTTTTGTTGGTTTATTTAATATATAAACGAACATGAACAATGATCTCGTTCGATCATTTATGTTGGTGAACCTTCGTTTATGTTCATTTACACACACACATATATACATGTGTATAGTATTTTTTTATATTTAATAATGTCGTTTTGCATTGTATTATATTTATATACGTGTTGATCTATATATGTTTGTTTATGTTTTGTTAAAGTTGAACAAGCGAATACGAACACAAAATCGTTCATTTATCTATTCGTATTTATTCATTTGTTCGACTAAAATTAAACGAACAAACACGGACAAGTCTCATTCATACTCGCTCACGTTCGTATATGGCACTAGTGGTTGGGTGAAAAAGGCAATACTAAATAAAAACTAATTGCTAGCCCGAATTAAAACTTGGATGCAAATCAAATGAAGAATCTTATCAAGAAGCCTACTTTCTGTCTTTTAGCAAAATCGACTTCAACCGCTATTATATGCATGGATGCTTCAATTTAATTTATTTTTAATAAAGTGTGGCAATAAACATTTATGTGTAATCACGATCAATGTAGACATGTATCAAAACATGTGCAAGTAAACCCTTTTTTTCTTTTTGAAGATATGTCACTACAAACTTTTTAATATAAAAATGTTTTTAAGTTTTAACCCATGACTTAATTGTGTCCATATTTTTACATATAAATAAATAAATAAATAAAATATATATATATATATATATATGTATGTGTGTGTGTATATATATATATATAGTTTATTTGAGATTCTTATTGCGAATACCATTTGTAACCATCATTAATGCTAATTAATAGGGGATTTTGGTCTTTTATATATTTTTCCAACTGTGAATTACGTCCTGGTGAATCGTCATTAAAAACCGAGACTTGATTTTCCCAAAATACCCCTCATTAATGAGTCATTAATCAGCGATTAATGACTCATTAATGAGCCGTCATTTTTATTAGCTATTGATTTATTTTAATCAAGGGTCAAGATTGGTTCTCGCAGTAATAACAACATAATGACAAAGTAGAAGTGGATCGAAGACATGAAATAATAAAAAAAATGACAAAGACCGATGTTAAACACGGTTCCTTAACATAGATTTGGCGTCTAATTCTCATGGTAAAATGGTTAAAGTAGTCTGTATTGCCAGAGTTGACATGCTTGCCATAAAGATTATCGAACTTGATCATGTAAGACGTGCCACTTCTGAACATGACACCGAATAGAGTGAACTAGGTAGGGGACACTTTTTGGAGTAGTACAAATGCTAACACCAAAGATCGAATGAGGAGCTTTGTTAATACAAAATCTAATCTTCGAGATTTGACTGCTAAATCAAACTAAAAACTTGATTGGCAGGTTCATGTCATTTCCTAAAATAGAATTTTGAAAATTCTAGATGGAAAACAAAATTGACCATTAGCAAAACCGGTTGCGCGAGAATTCGAAGATGCTTTCGTGTCTGCAGAATAGGCTCACAGAGTCACAGACAATAATGATGAATTCAGCCCATAAAATCCAGATTTTACACCTTCTGCGCTCATGTAGGACTTGGAGTAAAAAAAACATGAAAGGAATATTACCAAATCTTGCAGTCTCAAGTTCATACACACTCCTATGATAGTATGTATGAAGTATCATGAGGTTTGAAGAAAAGAAATGAAATTTATGTGGTAAAAGAAAGATACAAGAGCAGTCAGTTTTGTAAAAGATGTACTCTACTCACAATCTCAAATTTATATATTTTTTACAAAGTATCCATTGCCTCTTATGTTTGGCTGTTTCACTATCACCACAGTTTTCAAAAATACTAATTTAATTACTTTTACAAAGGAAAGGATCCAAGACCTCTTAATTATGTTTGGCAGTCACTTGCACATTTTAAAATAGCAATTTAATTATTTTTACAGAGTATCCAAGACCTCTTATGTTTTGTTGTTTCACTATCACCAGACTTTTCAAAAAGAACATTCAAAAACAGTGAAAGAAAGAACCATCATCAAAGTAGTTAAAGAAATAAAAACAAACAAATAAATAAAAGCCCATATTTGCCATCCACAGAGTAAAAGAAAAAACAAGTCAGCATCATCGAATCATCGGATTTCTTTCTTAGTGTTTGCAACCCTCACACCCCATCACACACTGTCATGTTACCTTTTTCTCTCACCACTGAGTTCTATAGTGGTCACTCCCCACCACTCCTAGTTTTAGGATCCACTTAATACGGTAATACTCCACTATCAATTAAAAATTAAATAAAAAGCAGACAAAGGACCGACTTTGCAAAGGACCATTAATGCAAGAAAAGGATAGACAAATGACCGACTTTGTAGCTTTTTTTGAAAAGGACCAAACTCGCAATTAGTGGTTAGTTAAATGAACCTTTTTTGCGATTAACTCTTAAAAATAAAAATATTGGGAGATAGAAGCATCTTGCTGGGCCCACAAAAATCCCACCACTCCGTGTGGTTATCATCCCCCACCAGTAAATGGAGTGAGGACTCCCTTACCATATCTCACCCCCTTCCCATATCGTTTACTACAGAAAACCAAGAATCCATGGTAATTAACTAACAAACTTAAAAATCGAACATGAAGAGAAAACTAACAAAGAAAATCAAACACTGATTTATGGTGCGATACTTTGAAGTTCAATCAAGGACCAGGTAGAGGACTTTGATTCTTTGATTCTTCAACCTTGAAAACTTCAAGTCAATGTAACATCGAAACATTGTGGATAAAGGCAAGGTGTCAACATAATAAGAACTCAGGCATGGGATTTAGGCTTAAACAAGTCTTTTTTTTTAAATTAAAAAAGCATAAAAAGTTCCAGTTCAACCCGTCCGACCCGATTCATGATTCTTGAATAACTGGGCAGTTTTTTCATGACTAGTTTAGTACTTTAGTGGTCCATTTCATGTATTTAAACCTAATGGATTTCAGTCTAACCAATTGAACCTCCCGCCCCGTTTTTACTTTTTAGAACAATGGTTGAGCTTGATTATTCTATATAAGTTGGAAAATTTTTACTACTTATTTTTCTTGTATATCTATATTTTTACCGTATTAAATTAATTATGATATCGTACGAGTTTTTGAATCTAGTTTAACCGGCCAGTGAACCAGTATGACTACCGACTTGATAAGTGGTTGGTTTTCAAAATCATGGATATGCGCGTCTCTTTTGAATCTATCTTCACTTGTACTCTTTGAAAATTCCCTTTCTACCTTCTATTTAATTTGTTTAAACAAGTACCAAAAACAAAACTGAAAGCAATAGTGCAATACAAGATGTAAATAAGCAATATTTTTCTTGTAAACAACATTTTAAAGTTTGGTATACAAAGGTAATATATTAAGATCAAAGAGGGAAAAAGAAAGAGTTCAAGGACATGGAATATCTAGAAAATATACAAAGAAATTTCATATACATTATAAGTCTATTTTATCCCAAATAACAAAATACAAAAAACCCAATTTCTATTTGGATCTGTAACAATTAATTTGGGTTTTATCCAAGGAAGATGATTTGTGCGTAGAATTAATTTGTCATACTGTATAAAACCATTTGTTAAGACCATAATACACTTAAACATGTAGATAAAAAAATAGATAGGAAGTTGATGAGGACATAAAAATCATTAGTGTGTGTATACAAATCATCTCCCTTAATTCAATTCACTTCGGTTTTTATCATAAAAAACGAAAGAAACAAATAAATACCAGATTTTAAGTTCATAATTTAGCAAGTATATTACAAACTAAAAGTAGACACATCAAGCCTTACCAATTACCAAAATGTAACTATTATACACAAACGCTAGTTACTTATAACATAGTGGCTCAAGAATTTGAGCCTAGTACATGCTTATTGATATTAACTATTTGATTACAAAAGGTTCATTCTAAAGGGGGAAATCCCCTACTTACCTTCAAGGTTATAAGGGGTTTAAGCCTCTCAACATTTTTGTTTAATTACATTAAATACTTAAATTTTGTTTTTTGGGTCAAACATATGTGAAATACAAAAATCTAATAATTGATAAATCAAAAAGAGATTAAGGACTTACCCACTCCGGTTTAATATATGTTTGACCAAAAGCACAAACTTTAAAACCTTAATCAATCACAAACATAGTTGAGGGACTTAAGTCACTTAAACACTTAACAACGTGAGTTCAAAGTTAACCAAATTACATAGAGTGGAAGTCAGCAAGTTTAAATCGGTAGTACCTTTTATATTGGATGCTGGTTGTCACTCTGATCTTCTGTGGTAGCAGAGGAAACACCATCTTCATCAATTGAAGGAGAAGTAAGATTTGGACTCACATTCATGGGGCTAGATTGATTTCTAGAAGCCATAGAAGAAACAACTGCCAGCTGTCCACTCAAAAGCCGATATATAACGTTTCGGTTTATTATTGGTTTGACTAACTCGAGGTGGTGTGCTGGAGTATGCTTCTGGTTAAACCTGCCTGGAAGATTTGAGCCCGAGTTGTGACAGTCACCACAAAGGTCATAACCACACTTTTCAGTACAATCTTTGCACTGGTACCGATCTCCAATTATTGGACACATCTGTAAAAAAAATAAAAACAATGGGAAAAGATATAATATAAGTATATTAGATTGTTTTTTGCTGCAGACAAAGGACGCCTTTTTTGCTACATGAGGTTATCGGTGGCAATTTCAACCTGTTTAATGATACACACAAATAGTTCTATTTGGGTTTTATTTTCAGCCGGTGAAATCGGGCTAAGCTATAATATCCAACTTAAAAGGAAATGGGTCAAGATAAATGCAGGATATATTCAAATGGGTCAAACCACTTATGAATCACTTTATTAAAATAAGTTTAGTTTGTCATTGTAATAATATAGCTTTTGTAATGAAATTTATTGCATTTAAGATTCATAAATTTCAAAAGAATAAATAAACAAGTGATTGTGACGCAGCCCGACCCATTAAGGATCATTCCAAAAGTGTTACCCAACCTGCCCTATTTGCCACCCCTACTTGAAATGAACTTGCATCAAATGGTGACTGAAAGAGTTATGTGCTAAAAAGCCAGTTGTCATAATCGTACTTTAAACAGCTAATTTGCTGGAGCACATAGTGCAATTTGTTTTACAGCCTCCCCAAGTTTATATGTAATAAACAGGCATCTTAAAGACATGGGACAGCCAACAGCCCATTTATATAGGGATAGTAACTAGTTTAATCATGTGAAGTTAAATCATACGTAGATTATGCACAATCTTATCGCTTTTCGAAAAAAAGAATATGCACATTCTTAGGAAGCTTGTATACGGAAATCTCAAAATTTAAGAGGAAATGAGTAGTTTCCAATGGTTCCCCCAAATTTATGTTGCATGTTTGAGGGCATACTAGATAAGAAACAAAGTTGTTCAACGAAACTAGAACTTTTTTGTTTTAAAAGTACGAAATTAATTTTCCAGATTTTCTCTATCTATTGATCCAAACTGAACTTGAGCACATAGGAAGATAAATTTGACAACCAAAACATGATATGAAAACTATAGGAGTTCTACCGTATATTGGTTATGCAAAACAGAGGCTAAGAATTGAAGAATTTTGCCTGACGACAAAGTCTTTACCACCATGACTTAAAAGACATCGATGGTTATCATTAGATGAAAATAGTAACACGTATTAATGCAGTTATGCTAATACCATACAAGGAAAAAACAAAGGAACTTACCCCACACATATCGCAACCAACACCATCATGAAATTTTGAGCTATGAACAGTCCACCACTGAAGAAAATTCTCTTCTGTTGGGAATGAGAGCTTGGGAAACTGAATACTGGCCACTGTACAACCCAAAAGACCCATCAATACAAGTAAATTATAGATATACAGAAACTGATTATAATGGCACCATATGTGTGCAACAATAAGCACCACCAATTTAATTGAGAACCCCATAATTTGTCATTTGGATGATTTGGTAATAAATAGAAAGAAAAGAAATTCCTTCAACAAGCAATTTTTCAGTTAAAAAATAGTACTAAATGTCTAGCATGAGAAGAGCTTGTACAATAAATAAAACCAAAAAAGTAATGGTTTCTATGAAAAACATACCATTAGGTGAAATTGTATTTTGAGTCTGCTCTTGATAGAGTTGAATAGTGCTTTTTCTCGATGCATACTCTGAAGAAAATTGTTCCTCTAAGAAGTGATCAAGCTCCCTACAAACTTTTGGAAGTCCACTTGGATGCTGACATTCACAAACTTGACATTTAAGCATCCCCTCGGTTGGGATGGTGATGCAGCCCTCACAGTAAACTACAGAATGATTTTGAAAAAGAAACGAGAAGCATATCAAATTTAATAAATGGAATATGGCATTAATAATACTTGCTAGACAGAAGCCCTATTCAGCAAGCATACCATGGCCACAATTGAGGACAACAGGCCGAAAAAGTAGCTGCTTGCATGCAGCACACAGCACATCACTCACTGCCACTTGCTTGGAAGTTCCAGCAGTACAATTGCTCGATTTATTTTCTTTGGTAGAAGAAGGGTCATCTTGAAAACTGAAACCGGAAGATTGTCCCACATTGTTTAGATTATTTACTTCTTCACTGGTAGCAAGACTGTCAATATCCGGCGAAAAGCCTAATGTGTTTTTTTCATCCTCTATACAATGTAAGAACAGAAACATTATGAATGTTGCAAACACAATTAATCCATTATAAGCACTTAAATAACTTAAGAAGCAGGGAATAGCAAGTTTACCCAGTGTTTGTATCTTCCTTCTATTGTAGGAAATTGGATACATTTTCTTGAGCAAGAAGTGAAGTGTATGACAAATGGCTGGAAAATGATGATAAGGATGCCTACATAATGGACAATGAGACTCACTTCTCATATGCATTGAATGTTGGCAACACCAAAAGCACGAGACATGACCACAAACTGCGAACAGCCATGACATCATCAACGATTACCAATTAATTACGAAAAAAATCACCACCATTTACAAAAACTATTTCTGTCGTGAGCGTTTCCTACCTAGAACAATGGGCTTGTAAAGGACATCTCTGCAGTAAGAAAATAGCAAGTTTACTTTACAGAAATCAACAACAATCGAATACATCAAAATGCAATCAACAAATAACCACAAAGCGACAGAAGCTATGTGAGATATTTCAGCAACGTTAGGTTCAACCTTCAATTCCATAGGTTAATGAAAAATGCAAAGAATTTGCTTCTTGTAATTGAGTCAATTCCCTATAACACTATCTATATATAAACAATCAAGAATTTTCATCAAATTCTATATTTTGATCCATAAATAAGAAAAACTGATATAAGAACACATAAAATCCTTAACATCACAAACTTCTTCACCAACAGATCCAATTGAACTACCATAATTCCAACAAAAAATAACAAAACTTGAGATAATGAATGTCATTTGTATCTGAAACATCAAATCCTAACTATAAACCTAAAATGGAGCTACTAGACAAACAATAATCTAAATCCGAGATTCTCAAAAGAAAACCGAAGAAATCAGGAGGATCATTAAGGAATTGAAAGCGAAAGTGTAGAAATTACAGGCAAACGGAGCAGGTGAAATTATCAGAAATTTGCTCCGATTCGGCGCCTTCTTCCATGGCCGATCTTCCGGAGCTGAACAATCTCGATTATCAGTTTGTGATTGGAAACGAGGTTTAGACGTTGAGCATTTGTGACGGAATGAATTATTATTATTTAAGACGGTTTCTATCTTATCTACTTCCCAACATTTTTTAAAATTTTTTTTTGATGAAAATGTTTTAAGTGAACTAACTGACTTTAACTTTTGCGTATAGATATAACCTTTTTATTTAAAAAAAAAAAAGCTGAAATAAGGTTATTAAGATTTTGATCAAGTCTAATATTAGACATACTAGACTAAATGTTTGTGTGATACACGTGTTGGTTTAAACGATAATAAATATTAAACATTAATAAAAACGTATATTAAAAGATTGAAAATAACTGACACCCAAAACAAACCAACGATCTGTTTAAGTTTAAGATTCGGATTGTTTCTGTCGGTTTAATCGGTTAATAGATAATGGCTTCGATTAATCGAGTTACCCATATAAATTGTGATTCAGTTACCCGTTTACTTATAACACAATCAGATATAAGTGAATATCCGAATTGGTTTTTAGGAAAGCAACCCACAGACCCAATGAAATCAAGCCCACCCCAATCACAAGTATTTATTTGATTAAACGTGCAAAGGCTTGTTCAAATTAATGCTGTCTGACACTTTAATCCATGCAATGTTGACAATTTATGCATATATAAGGAGAAATGATGATTTGTACATAACAAAAATTGGTTATGCATAGCAATCATGACATTTTTACTCTTACAAACTTGTAATAATTTTTTTTTCTCGTCCACATATTGAGAGGTATTATTGTCCAAACACATACATTTGATGTATATGGTAAAACTTTGTTGTGTGCAAATCATCTCTCGTATATTCAACTTGTGAATCAATTTAATGTATTCACACACTTGGACAATTGTGACCAAGAAAAACACACACACACAAGTAATATTCTACCCGAAACCGTTATATTATAGATCAAAAGGTGGTAAATCTTGACATATCCAGCCATAAAAAAGCCCAAAGTAACAAAATTATATGTGGGCCAAAAAATATCTTTTTAAAGCCCAGGGAAATCGGTTATACCTGATTATGTTTTATCCGAACCATTTCCGATTTTAATCCAACTTGATACCCGAATATTAAAACGATTCAGTTATTGGTTAAGTTTTTAAATGAATATAACTACCTGACTCAGATAAGCCGAAACCCAAAAATCACCTAGAGAACACCTCTACCTAGGATCATTTTTATCTTTGCAAGATCAGGATCCTAAGATTGGATCGAGATCATAAAGTCTTACTCAAAATATTTCTTTTTGTAATTAATTTAAATCAAATACTAATTTATTATGAGAAATTTATATAATATCTCACAAACCAATAAACAATCAAGGTAATTAATTTAATGGTTAAATCATGGTATAAAAAGTTAATGGTTAAACTGATAAATTGATGAAAGTTCGATAGTTTTTTTTAAACATTAAAACGACATTAATTTAGGAACACCTGGGTGTTTACTAGTGCATCCCCTCATTTTTCCTAGGTAAGAAAGGTTTAGTAGTTAAATTATTGTAAAAAAAATGTAATAGTTAAACTTATAATTTGGTGAAAGCTTCATGGGTTTTTTGAAATATTAACCCTAGCTTAAAGACTAAATCAATCATAAATAATTTCAATACTTAGAATGAAAATAATCTATGAAGAATCTAATACAATCATAAATAATATTCTTACAAGACTAAATCATGTCCGTATCAGAGAAACATAGAAAGAAGATTCAAATTGTATAAGCTCTTAAACCATATTCCCTGAAATTTGCCCTATCTTTGCTTTATTCATCCATTTGCTTTAATCTTCCAACACTACCACTTTCGGTTTCTCTGAAACAAGAAGAGATAAACAAATTAATCTAAACTACTACTAATTTTTTGAAACAGAGTTCTCTTCAAACGTTGAAATTTAACCTCAATTTGTAGGTCATCCATGATGCTTAATGAGCTCTAGTCAACGAACCTATCAACAGTTTTCTACATAACTTCCAAATTAATTAAGTTGAATTCCTATAATGGATCTTGTAAAGAAGCTAGGCCTGTGGATATGATACATGATCAGAAAGAACTGAAAAGGATATTAAGATAAACCTATGATAGTTACACAACAGTCAGACCATGGTACTACCTCGTTCTAAGTTCTAACGCACGTCAAATCATCAAATCAATATTTTTTTAATCATCATTCGAACTATACTAATTAACATATATAGTGCAAATAGGTACGTACCTTCCTATTTAATAGATGCATTAATTAAGTTTTGCACTAATCAACTTTGCATTAACAAACATAATATTAACCAATACTTTAATACTTTATTACTAACTTAAAAGGCAATGATATTGAATACAAACATGCATAAATCATAAGATATCGTTATATATCATTCGTATGTTTATAAACATAGAGTTATGTTCAATAAAGTCCATTTAAAAAACATAGTCCTGAAATTTTAATATTCAATCACAAGTGATTCAGTATACAATCACATGTGAATTACGAAAATGTCACTCCGCCCAAATTTTTAAAATTTAATCTGGACCATTGATGTTATTGATCCAAAAACTAAAATTAGTCCCTTAGGACTATGAATTAATTATGGACTATATTGAACATTCTTCAATATATAACATACATTATATCTATTTAATGACTATTCTAAAGCTTTCTTACGTATGTTGGGCTGTTAGATATGTTTTTTCATAGCAGTACTGAAGTATTCCATCTCCACCTTGGAGTTGTATTTAGGTCATTATCATTAAATTTTCCGTTTAAAAAAATATCTATTTAACGGGTAAACAGAGGGTGTTCCCTGTTAAGGTTACCTCACTCATTCTCATATATTTTGTTAAGTTAAGAATGATATATTTAACATACAATAAGTTTTTGTCTTACATGGACCAAACTATACATCACTTTGTGGAGCTCAACTGATAAATATTTTTATAAAATTTTATTTTATTTTATTTTTTGAAGTCACATAAAAGCTATGAAAGTTCTTTTTAAGAGGCCGGTTAGGCCCACTATCCTCTCATGAATATTGAGCCCACAAACTCATATAAGCCCATCACTCCCATCAAATTAAGTCGTCCCCTCCGCTTGTCCGTGATTCCTGAAGCGGTGGCCGGTGAACTTCACAAGTTCAAATCGGTGAACACTGTGTCTCACTCTCAACGACCGTCGGTCAACTCACGGTCACACTCACGGCTCAGAAATTCTAAATCTTGAGGTAAATAATCTCCTAACGCTAAAACCTAATTTGGTTGAAATTGAAAGAAGTATATGGTTATCACTTTGTTATTCTGGGTATATTTAAGAGTTTCAGATTCTTTATTTGGTTGAAAAATTGAAATTATAGTTTGTTTGAATTATGATTTTTACTGGGCAAACCTAAATTTAATGGTTTATGTTGTACTAGTTATTAGTTACATATTTTATTTGTGAATCTGATTCTTCTTTGGTGGACTTCTAGTAGCTGTAAGACATCAATTCACAATACCATTAATATGTATATGAGCTAGGCTTTCATGATTTGATTAATGTATAAGAAATTAGATTTAAGCTTACTTATTCTAACAACCTGCCGAGTTTAAGGCTCAAGAATAGGAGAAGATTTCTACACGGCTCTAGAACTCTCCTCCATATTCCAAGTCCTTAGAATTATATGGAAAGATCAAGAAACATATTTCATAAGTTGATGAATTGTAGTAATGAATACTTTTTACAATAGAAAAGGATAGTTAGCCATTGAAGAAAATCATTGTTTTATGAAGACGATGATGGTGAGGGACTGACGGGAAATATAGAGGATGAAAGAAAAAATGTGGGAGAAAGAAAGTGAAAAAGTTGAGAGGAAAACAGGAAATGATTATAAGAAATAGAAGTCTTCAAACATGGGGGAGAGAGAGAGAGTTGAATATTCATGTACTATTTGAACAGGGGCTTTATTCTCTTGAACACACTGACACAAGCTTTCTTCTCTTGTTTACAGTTACACACCATCGCTTTATGAAACCATGAAATGGGCTGGACGCCGTTTTCGAGCTTTCATCCGCCATTGCCCACGAAATATCTCAAGTTCATCATCTTCTTCTGAAATCTTTTTGAGAACCCCTATACTTGAAAAAACTTTCTTCAAATCTCAAAACATTGAAGAAAATCTTGTGAAAAGATTATGCCGAGAAAACAAACATGAAGAAGCTATTATTAACTTGTGTCAACAGTCTCGTTTAACAGAAGCAATTCAACTGCTTTATCATATTGAACGGCCCTCTCCGTTAGTCTATTCTAATCTTCTTCAACTTTGTCTTCAACAGAAAGCCCTTGAAGGCACCAAACGGGTCCATACCCATATTAAAAGATCCGGTTTTTTAGCGGGAGTATCGAGCTTGAATCGAATTATTGATACTTATTGTAAGTGTGGGAGTCTAGTGGATGCACGTATTGTGTTTGATGAAATGCAAGAGAAAGATTTGTGTTCATGGAATACCATGGTATCCGGGTATGCAAAAGCGGGACAGCTCAAAGATGCAAGGACCCTGTTTGATGCAATGCCTGAAAGAGACAATTTTTCCTGGACAGCAATAATTTCAGGATATGTTCGCCATGATTTGCCCAATCATGCGTTACAATTGTGTAGAACAATGCTGAAAGACTACAATGTTAAGTGCAATAAGTTTACAGTCTGTAGTGCACTTGCAGCTTCTGCTGCAACTCAATCTTTAACTATTGGGAAGGAAATTCATGGCCATATTGTACGAACAGGTATTGATTCAGATGCAGTTGTCTGGAGTGCTTTATCAGATATGTATGGGAAATGTGGGAGTTTAGATGAAGCTAGACACATATTTGATAAGACATCAGATAAAGATGTTGTTACATGGACATCAATGATCGATAGGTATTTCAAACATGGGAGGAAAGAACAAGGTTTTCTTCTGTTCTCAGAGTTGTTGAAATCTGGAAATAGACCAAATGAGTTTACGTTTGCTGGGATATTAAACGCATGTGCAATTCATAACACAGAATCTTTAGGTAAACAAGTACATGGGTATATGACACGCATTGGGTTTAACCAATCTTCTTTTGCAGCAAGTGCCCTTGTTCATCTGTATTGCAAGTGTGGGAACATGGAGATTGCAGATAAGGTCTTTGGTTGTATACCAAATCCAGATTTAGCTTCATGGACTTCCCTGATTAATGGGTATGCTCAGAATGGTCAACCTGAAGAAGCTATAAAGTTATTCGAATCGCTACTCGAGTCTGGAACTAAACCTGATCATATAACATTTGTCGGGGTTCTTTCAGCTTGTACACATTCGGGCTTGGTTGATAAAGGGATTGAATATTTTAATTCAATAAAAGAAAAACATGGGTTAGCTTACACTGCTGATCACTATGCTTGTGTGGTTGATCTTCTAAGCCGATCAGGCAGATTTAGTGAAGCGGAAGACATGATCAAGAAAATGCCCATGAAACCCGACAAGTTTTTGTGGGCTTCTTTACTCGCAGGATGTAGAATTCATGGAAATCTTGATTTGGCAAAACGAGCAGCTAAAGCATTGTTTAAAATTGAACCCGAAAATGCAGCCACGTACGTCACCCTTTCCAACATTTATGCAGCTGCTGGTAAATGGGGTGACGTGGCAAAAGTCCGTAACATGATGGATATTAATCGTGTGGTGAAGAAACCAGGACGCAGTTGGATTGAAATTAAGAGAAAAGTTTATACTTTCTTGATGGGGGATACATCACACTCAAGATTAAATGAAATCCAGGAGTTATTAGACGAATTACAAAAAAAGATGAGGGAAGAAGGTTATGTTCCTAAAACAGATTATGCGCTTCATGATGTAGAAGAGGAGCAAAAGGAGCAAAACTTGTCATATCACAGTGAGAAACTTGCTATTGCATTTGCGATTCTTGCTACTCCACCAGGGTCAACGATTAAAATATTCAAGAATTTGAGAACTTGTGTTGATTGTCATACATTCTTTAAATACGTCTCAAAACTTGTCAGTCGTAAAATTATTGTTAGGGATTCAAGTCGATTTCACTGTTTTGAAGATGGGAGTTGTTCATGCAAAGACTATTGGTGAGATTGCTAGATTCATCGATTTGGAAGCTGCATAATCTTTGATTTAGCACCTATAGTTTGTTCTTACCATTGTCCATTTGACTTTTGACAAATGAAGACTAATTCAATTATTGGTATGCATACACACTCTTCAAGTCTGCATTTTCTCTATTTCATCAACATTTTGTGCAGAGATCTGGTTTATATCTGATTATTTTAATTTAATCTTTTGTTTCAATATGTAACTTGTATAGTTCACATTCTTCGGTTCTACCCATGAATTATCCAGTAATAGGTCTTTCACAACGAGCTCTACCTATACAGTAATGGTATTTAATTATGAAGGTTGGCTGGGTAGCTGACCCTCTTAGTCCGTTCTTGCAAGAGGGGTCTATGAGACTATGACTAAGATTTCCTCCGCTTAATGGTATGTCTGCCGCTTTCAAAGATGGATCATTCTTAAAATAAATGATTTTATTTAATTGTATATATAGGTCTTAATGTATAAACATGGTTACCTATATGAAAAAACTTATAATTGTGTCGGTAATTCCTCAAAAATTCTGATGGATTTGTGACAGAAGTTTAAAAAATATACTTTTTCATTTTTCACTCAAATTTAATTTATTTTGTGTTTTTTTAATTCTACCATTTTAAGTTCTTCACAAAAGTGTATGTTACCGATAGATTTTTAACACTTAATATATCATCACAGTTTCATAAATAATTGCTATTGTTGCACGAATTATAAACACATTATTTTAACTATGATAGAATTTTCACATGTATTATAGTTGCAAGATAAACATATGTATTTATTGCATTTGGGATAAACAAGTAATCACATGGTCAAAACCTCCACTGGTAGAGGAAGGAAAGGATTCCTCAATGGAAAGTACATTTTCCATAAGAATTACTATTAAGTGTTGTTAATTGATGGTGTAGGCGATTTTTCTTAATAATCTACAGGTAGCCGTGAATCTGGCCGTTTAATCCTCTTCTAGAAGAGAAGGATTCTCTAGCATCTGAAATGTCAAATGTGAAGCTGGTTCAACCCACAAACCTGGTATGACCCTTTAAACCAACAATCATACTAACATATCATCAGTCATCAAACCAAAGGTTACCAAACTAGGAGACAAGTGGTCTCCCGTATCCATTGATGAAATAAAAACAATATAAATTCTCAAAATCTTATTTGATTCTCTTGTAGCTGCCATAAACAATTCATAGAAAACCAGAAGACAGCTAACTCTTATATCCCATAATTGAAACATGTACTTCAAATAGGCTGCAAAACTCTCATCAAAACATATCCTATACCAAATCCTTGAATAACAGAAGTTATATTGATACGAGTCAAATTGATAAATAGAAAATTGGATAGAACACACCCGTAACCGGATGCTTGTAGGTACAAAAGGGGCCTAATATTCGAGACTAGGGGGATCTCCAAAATAAAGAAAATAACTAGATAACTATAAACTCTCCTCCTAATACCTAACCTCTATTTATAATAAATAAATAACCTTCTCCATAAGTTAATATATTTTCTATATTTAAAATCTAATAACTACCACGATTAAAAGATTCACAAAATATGTGTCATATCATTACTCCGCCTTCCCCAAAACACCCTGTCCTCAAGGTGTTGACACTATCAAGTCAAATTCCGGGATCCCATATATAGTTATCTTCGTCTTGTAGCCCATGCCGAGATAAATAATCTGGCCGACAAGAAGTTTTCCATGGCTGTCCAACAAGGTCTTCATACCATACATCCATCTTTGGGTTATGTAGGCGATAGACACCCCCCGACACTCTCACCTTCTCGACCACTGGAACATACCCAGATGCGTGGTCGTTGCTCCCTATGGGAGGCACCATCCTACTGCCCCTGTTAAGGATCGGATCAGCATTGAACATACCCTCAGAAATCAAATGCTTGAACTTCTCATTCAGGGAACTAAATTCAGCCTGCAGAAACCCGGATTCATCACAACTCAGCCCTATTGATTGTCTGAAAGGCTTCGAAGTGATGAAGTTTCATGGTGGTATGACTGCTGTCTTGGCTACTCGTGGAGGGTATTGGGTTTGAGTGATAATCGGCTAAGTTAGGGGGTAGGTGATTGGTTGCTGCAGTTGGGTGGTGTGGTTAGGCACCGGCAGTGGGCTGGTGTGATTGGGAGGTGGCGGCGGTTGGGTTGTGAAACTCCCGACGGTGGCGGGGTGGTGATGGTGGCAGTGAGGATGGCGTGAGTGGGTGTAGGGCTTTTAGATGCTGAAACACTTCTGTGAACTGCTTGTCAGATTCAGCCTTATTTTTTTCTATTGTCTGTTGCATCAGGTCAAAACAATGTCTGGTTAGCGATCATATCAGCCTTGTATTGTTCCAAGGTAGTTTCGAGATCATTGATTTTCGTCATGATAAAGGGTTTGGCAGCGTGTTTCCACAGGTAGGTCGACTGGCTCCGATATATCTGCGTAAATACCAATTGACTTAATAACTGCAGCTAAAATTATCAGCAATTCAAAACCAATTTTCCAGCCCACCGCCCTACCTTTTGTAGAATAATAACTATCAGCATAACCATATACCTGCGTAAATACCAACTGACTTAATCACTTAAGGGAGAATACACAGATCATCAAAAACCAAAATATACCGAACCTTAACCATGGAGATAACATTTTGACAGCTAATGATTGCCAATTAATATCCCTTTTACCCAAACAAAATTCAGAATATCATGATAATTCAAAGCAGCAACATGGATGATCTGAAACCCAACACAATACATCAACAATTCCAAAAAAAAAAAAAATACACATAATTCTGCTACTATTATAATCTAATGCTTCCACAGTAGAACTTGACCTGATTATTAGCTTTTAAATTTGATGATTTAGGTCTTCCTCTATTTCTAAATACCAGGGGAGAAGACATGCTTTCATGAGAGGGTCAAATTGAACAAAGTCTTGAAAATTTCTATATGCATATATCCAATCTACATTGATGTCTTATGACTTATGCAGTTATGTCTGCCCTGTGTTTAATAAACTTTCATTCGAACTTCTTTGCTATGTTTCTGCATGTGTGTGGGTCTGTCATCTGTGTGATTTGGGGGTACTTCTGTTTTCCTTTCAATGTGCATTCGAACTTCTTTACAATCTACTTTGATGGCTTCTTACTGTTTGAACATTTAACCTATTTAACACTATAAACTATAAAGCCAATAGTAGTGCAGAGGAAGACGCAAAACCTGAAAGCTTTTGTTCGTACTAATTACTAAATAAAAACCTTTGTTGCACCTAATGTGGGTTATCATTCTCTTTTAGAAAAGTATGTTGCCTTATCTGTTTTCTTTATGGTACTACCATGGCATCTAGCTTTGTGCTTTTTATGTCCCTGTTTGTAGTAACTAGTTAATAGAAAACTTCTCTTTCTAAAAACACTCTTTTTTGTGTCCCTGTTTTCTTTACAGAGCTGTTATGGCATTCTGCTGCTCTGTGATTAGATTTTAAAGGCTGATTTTGAAACATACGTAAGAATATGTGTGCTCAAGAATAGTTTTAGGCTTAAGCTGAGGAAAATTGGCAGCCTTATGGACTCGAAAATAAATTAATCAAACTCGAAAAAGTGTTTCAGGTCAACCAGTAATTTTTTAAATATGTAGAATTTTAGTTTTAAATAAGCTTAAAGATGTTTGTCATTTCAATAATATTATGTTCTTTTCTTTCTCTTTTCTTGTAAAATAATTAGGAAGGTTTATGCATAGAAATTACATTTTAGGTCACTTTCAACCTTTTTGACCTATTTAACCCATTCAAAATTGTGCTACTTCCGCTTATTACAAATCTTGATTAAGATTTAAGAATCAAATTAAAGACGATGGATTACTTCCCTCAAAATGTGTTCTTTTTCTATGGTCCACCTGGAATCCTGGATGTGGCAGAGATACTTTTAGCTATGGCTATTGTGAACGAGTGTCCAGCCAACTTCATTAAAATCGAAGGACCTGAATTGTTTACAATGTGGTTTGATGAGAATGAAGCCAATGTCCGTGAGATTTTTGACAAGGCCCATGGATGTGTAATATGTCATCTTCAGATCTTCTTAGATAAATAACAAGTTACATGAAGATTTTTCACAAGGATATATTATAAACATGGTTTAGGTTCAAATTGTTCAGTTCTAGCTAATGTCAATATGAAATGTGACTATTGTGATAGAAGTGAAACTACTTAACTAATAGCAATCTTGAGCTTTTAACGGTTATTATTGTGATTTGTAAGGGGTTAATAAGTTCAGTTTGTGTATCATGTAGACAAGTATCTTTTATCTTCTGGTGTATAACCATGACATAATATGTCAAGTTCCTTTTCTAATATGCTGAATAACCATGACATAACAGTGATACCACACATTAGATGCACTATTCTGTTAATAAATTTTCTTTTATTTTTTATTTCCCATACATAGTTTCATATTTTTGTAATTCTGCTTTGTTTTTTAAATGATGATACCAGAACTATCGAGATGTTAGCGCCAGGAACATGTACATTCAAGATTTATAATTCAAAGCATCCTTGGTATTCATACATAGTTTCTTTTTTACTTTGGTAGTTGACTACAAATCAAATTTCAGTTTTCACCAAGAAGTGTGAGATGATGACGAAGTAAAAGAACTCAAGGAATGTAGTTTCAACTTCAGTTACCAACAATGCAAGGATCATTCTAGACTCTTATCCTTGCAGAGCAGCTGTTGAGGTAATAAGTGTGCATTACATGGCTTTACCATTATGCTTACAGTTTTAGGCGAAATGGGTGGATTTGGTAATGGGTCAAATTAGGAACCCGTGAAGGACTATTTTTTTTTGAAAAATTTAAATTTTTGTGTGAACAGTTAGTGTGTGAAATAACTAAAATTGACACGTGCGTAACTTAATAGGTTGAATTTGCCACATTTACTATTTTGTATATGGCTGTAATATAGGTTTATTAGTATTTTTCCCCCTTTGATGATTACTAGATATTTTTTCATAATCTTATTACTTTTTTTAAAAAGAAGGGGTGGGACCGTTGGGGGTGCCTTTTAAAATAATGGACATGAACTATGTGTTTGTTGGAGACGAGGACCCGAACAATATGTTTGGATACCAGATGCATATGTTTATTTCTTCCCCTTGATGATTACTAGCTATTTTATATTATTATCATTAAGGTGTTTGAACACTCTTACAGTGTTTTGCATTGGTTGATTATTATGCATTTTTCTAATAGATTTTCTTTATAGTGATGATTGCCTGATTGAAGTTTTAAAACATATGCTTATGAATAATTATTATTAATGCACCTTCATTCTGGTCCGTCTTCACTATATATGTGAATAGTTTTTGTTATCGATCCAGATGTTATTGTATTAGTGGTATTATGTGTTCTGTATCACCCTTTGTTCCGATGACATGTTGGATGTTAACACTTTGATGTTATTGTATGAGTTGTTCTCTACTTTTATTTATATCACTACTAGAAAAACTGAAATTTCCGATGGACGATTCTCTCGGAAATCCCTCGAAAAACCGGATTTTCCGAGAGATTTCCGAGGGAAATCTACCATTGCAAAAAACCTCGTCGGAAATAGATTGCGAGAAATTTCCGAGGGAACTTTCTGAGGAATTTCCAATGACTGAAATTTCCGAGAGAATTGCGAGGTTGTATGTTTGCGAGGATGTTGTAAGGGTTATATTTGCGAGGGAGTTGCGAGGATTATTTTTGCGAGGGAATTGCGAGGGAGCATGTTTGTGAGGAATTTGTAAGGCTTACTCTTGCGAGGGAGTTGCGAGGACTTTATTTGCGAGGTTATTGCGAGGGATATTGTTTACGAGAGAGTTGCGTGTGATGTATTTGCGAGGAAAATACGAGGGTAATAATTGCGAGGACTTTGCGAGGTATGATATAGTAAGGGAATTCCGAGGGAACAAGTTATTTCCGAGGGATTTACAAGGGTTATATACTCGCAAATCCCTTGCAAAGCTCTTGGAAATCCCTCACAAAGATGCTGTTTTCTATAAAATACATTTTTTGAATTGTCGTAATTCCCTGTAATACCTAATATTTTAATTGGATAAAAATGTAAACTACAATACTAAAATTTCATTTAACGTCTAACATACGCTACCAAATTC
>JAUEJL010000668.1:0-10496 GCA_032274825.1 Drosophyllum lusitanicum | reverse complement strand
AGCCTAGTAGGTCAGCCAAGTCAAGAACGACCCAATAAGTGTACACCATTCTTTGTCTCACTCTCGCATGCAGCCACTCGATTTCTTCTTCTTCCCCTTAATTTTTGGTAGTTGTCGTGGCTTATCTTTGTTCTTCCTTCTCGATTACAAGTTGAGCCATAATCTCTAAGTTTCTCCATTTGTTGTCTTCTTTGTTGACAGTCGAACCCTGGTGGTGTTGCATGTCTCGATTTCTACTTGGATAGTTGGATTCCACTTGTAAAAGCAAGATTTTTTAGTATGAAAATTGAAAGATTTTTGCAAGTTTCGATTTGCTTAGTTGGATTCCAATTTGTATTTATTATGAAAATTGTGTTGCTGCTTAATATGCTTTGCTTACAATGGTTTACTATGATTTGCTTACACCGGTTAATTTATTATGATTTGCTAATTTAGTAAAATATAAGAGATTACGATTATGAAAGTTGAATATGAGTCGGATAGAGTTCATATTATTGAAATTTACAGATATTCAATGATTGTAAACTCACTGGTTTTCAACGGATTTCAACTCTAGTTGAAAATCACAAGCTATATGGGCTTCATGGTATCCCTTCCCGGTTATCGCATGCTCGTAACCTACTTATGTCCGATTCTTAATTCCGTTTTCTTGTAAGCTTTTGCAACAACTCTAATAGTTTGATTCATAGGAGTAGATTTACTCTACGAAAAATTATATTTCTTCCTATTAAATCTTTACTAATTCACCCTTTTATCCACTTAACGATGACATGTGAAATTTACTAATTCTTTTCCCTTATCCTCTCTCTCTCTCTTGATTTTAAACACATGTATTAATCTAGTAAGTAAAAAAATAAGTATAAAATCATATTAAAAAGATATAAAACCTCTCTTATAATAGTGGGGGAGATTCATTTTGTTTTTTTTAACCTTTTGTAATAGTTTGGTATTAATAAAAAAATAGAGATATGATATATGCTTTTAACAGCACATATCTTAGGTGTTTCCACACTCACAAACACTTTAAATAAATGATATGTTAGTTATTTTATCATTTACTCGTTTAAGTAATTGTGAGTGTGGAAGCACCTACCATAGATGCTTATAGCTACACACATCATTTTCCTGTAAAAACTATTAAATCGTTAAAACATATATGCTAAATATGGTATAGAAACGTTTTGACTAAATCGTTAAAGATAGTAACTAAGAAGGATGTAAAATTAATCGAAGAGAGATGATTCTTTTACGTAATAAATTAATCCATCAATGAAAAATGAATATTTTATTGACTTATACACTAGCTTTTACGATGTTGTACGCTAAGTAGATGAATTAATTTCTTTTGTGAAATAATAATCTTCCTAAATTGAAACGTGTAATCACATAGCAGCTTAATGTAATTAAAACTGTCAGAAGCAGCAGCAAGCGTGTGGACCGCACCAATCCCTGGAAGACACGTGACAATTAATACTTACTTACCTGCTTAATTAAGCCGGTCTAAATACCACCTCCCCCTACACATATACGTTTTCCATTCCCTTTTCGTTATACAACATTTTTAGCCTTTAAATTATTAATTAATCATCCTCCTCTTCGGTATTTTATTAATTAAAATTATGATGATATTTTATTACAAACACAAGCTCATATTGTCAAAGGATTTCATGTGCAGTGAAAAGGTGTTTCTTGTCGGTTATAGTTTTGTAACGAATAAATATGTAGATTTATAAGTAGGATTTGCGTATATGTTTAGCAGTTAAAAAAAAGAAAGAGAAATACTAGCTCGTATGCTCCTACCCATTAAATATGAGTAGAAAGATTTAATATAAGGATATAAAATTTCTCTAATTTAAATGATCCTTCTGGGAATTTTATTAATTAAAATTGAGAGACTCTATATACTCCTGTTTTTTATCCCTACCTATCTTTTTTCTTACAAGATCAAGACAAGTGATAAAATCAGAATGGATATAAGAAAAGGTTCACATGTTATTATTAATTGGCAGGAGGATAAACTAGAAATATTTAGTAGATGAATACAAACTGACAATTTTAGAAAATTTCAAACTTATATATTTATTTAAGATTAAAAAACAATAATACAAATTCGACTCATCGACAAAATAATTCACCTCAATGCATTGATGAAATAATTAATCTATTCGATTCTTATCAGGCACTCATTATTTATTTATATCATACGAGAATATGACAAACCTCTTTGTTTCAATTTTATAGTTTCTTTAAGATGGAGCAAACATACTATTACGTATGGGCAAAGAATATATATATTACTAGCAGCATTTAAGTTATGTGTTGTCATATTTACATACATATTTAATGAACAAATATTGAAATGATAAAATTACCATTCATTAAATAGGTATATGAGTGTAACAGCACTTAACCTAAATACTGCAACAGATTGGTGAATCATTGCTTAGCAAAATGTTATGTTTCGAATCTAGTATGAGGAAAAAGAATAATTATCTCTCTACTCTCTTTCTTTTTCTTTATTTCTCTCTCTTAATATATATAATATAAAAATAAAATAAAAAAGTAAAATAAGATTGAGTTAAGCTATAACAACTTCTAGGTTAAGAAGAAATATATAATATAACGCTAATATTGAGGTTGGGTTGGGTAACTCAACACCCGTACCACAAGCCCACAAGGATGGCCTTAAGGATGCTTCATCATGTTGGTAATGTCAACCATCAAGTTGTACTATTTGGTCTTTGATTGTTTCTTAATGTTTCTTTGTCGGAGTGGTATCCTTTTGTTTAAGGATATCATGATTAGTTATGTTCCTTTAAAACACAAATCAGTGGTATTTTGCAGAAAATTTTCTTCAAATGTAGTTCAACAACGCAAGTATTTTTGGTTTCTTAGCAATGAAAAATTTCGACTTCTAAAAAAATAACGTACAAATCTTTAAAAGTACTTCAAATTATGAAAATAAGCATTTAGAAATAAAATTTATTTAAACGAGCAACTATTTTAGTTTACTAATTTAAGTACAAAATTCGTCACTTTTGACAAAATCGGTTGCCCCATTTCCATGATTTTAGAATTCTTTGGTTCGGTCCAACTATTAAACAACACGTTTCACGACTGAAGGGAGTAGTCGAGTACTCTCCCTTTTATTATAAATGGCGGCAGCAATTTTATTAAAATAAAATAACACTAGCAAGAAGCTAGATACAAAGCAAAGCAAATAAATATTTACAATGCAGGTAAAGAAAAAGGGAAGCAACACCAATTTTGCCAATCAATTCTACTTCTTACTTTTTCTTTCGAGATCCAAAAAAATGCCAAGCTTTGCTCTCCTTTTTATCTTGATACCTCAGTTGTCATATCAGCATTGTATCAGTTTTTCTCTCTACCTCTTTCATCTTTCTATCATATTATAACCCCTGTAGTACTCATTTTTCTACTCCAACACCCCACTAACTATTTTCTATTAAAATAATAAACACACTCACAATCAAATCCATCTTTCATAGGCGTAGACACGCATGCTGTGTAGAAAAAACATGTCTTGAGCCTCTTGGCATGATGGGGCAAAATTCGGTCTATCCCGATAGTCGAGAAGACCACTCCTTACACCCTTATGCGGCATGTGACTTTGAAATACAAAAGGCCGTATCGTGTTTTTATACCGATTTTGACGTTTTTATGTCTTATTATAATTAATTAATTTTATTAATTTTTTGTTTTTTCTTTTGTAACTCTTAATATTTAATGTTTGGTATAATCTAAATATATATCTTTTCACTCACAATTGTTCTCGTCGTTCTTAAGTTAGTAGATGTCCTCCTTAAAAGATCCTTAACACACACACGTGCACGAGTACACATGCATATATAGCTTTTTTTTAAATATAAATACTCAAAGAGACTTAACACGTATATCTCAAAAAATGTAAAGTGTTCAAGTATTTTATCACCTTGAAAATTTGATATAATACCAATGATTTGGAAGAAAAGCTCTATTCGCATCCAAACTCTACGTCTAAAGTAATTAGCCGGATAACATAGGTCCTAAAGAAAGTCGACATTTTTCTAACATTCATTTGCACCTTCACCATCTCTTCATATATATCTTTGAGATCTTGGTGCATGAGATGTTTTGGCCAACAACATTTGGTGACCTTCAAACACATCTTGTACAAGTTGTATCCATTTCGATGTTCACATAAAAAAGGAGACTAGGTATCCATATTCATGAGATTAAATTGGATAAATTAACAGAAAAGAAGCAATGTGTGAATTATTTGGGTAAAGAATTGTTGTATTTTTAATAGTTTGGAACATGAGAAAAAAAGAAACAAAAAATAATGGTTATGTAATTGTAGGGAATAAAAAAAATAAAAAATAAAATCCACACCACTACGCAGCCTAGCCGGCCGTGACATTCTTCACGACACCCACACCACGAATTGACGAAGACCCTCTCCACGATATGATAGTCACCACACCACACCACTTGAACAAAACCTCCTCTCCGTTTACTCTTAAACATATTTGTATTGACAACTTAAAAAGCACTTCGCTTATAGATCTATATCTCAACTCTCAAGCTTGCACCACCACTTTTGTCGTTGCTTAAGGCATATTATAAACATTTTTTTATAAGAATAAACTAACAAAATGCATAAAAGAATATACATACGAATGTAGTCGTAATGACTTTAGAAGTAATACCTTCTATTTCAATCAACAGATTGAATATTAGACTATATGTAGTATGTTAATTAAAAAACCAAAAAAGCAAAATAAAACAATAGTGTCGCATGACATATCAAAATAATCGTCTTTACAAAGGAAATGGAAATTATAAGAAACTTATATATGGAGAATCAGGGCCGCCCCGATATTTAGGCACTAAAATCTATAACTGAAAATATTTAAATAATCTTCTGATGTTTGCCGAGTTGTCGAGTGCTGAGATGGGATTATTGGGAAAAGGAATCATCGGTTACTCGGTTTCTCCAGCTCTAGCCTTCACAGTTCACACGTTTTTGAGACTTTGAGTCTATCGATTGACGATGGGGGCCATGGGGCTTTAATTAAGTAAAGAACTTTAACCTAGTTGGGTAGTTGGACCATAAATGATAAATCTAATAATCTAATAACTATACATATATTAAAATTATATGGCCCTATTAAGTGTTGGGTCCTGTACAAGAGTACTCCCTACACTTGGCTGACGCACGCGGAGAACTCACCGACTACTTATTCCATTTATTCCTCTATTTTTCGAAGGGCATGTCAATTATGCACACACTGGTTGATCATTTCCTCTCAATATTTTAGCTTATGATATATTAAGGAGCCGAAGGAAGACTTCATATAACCGGTGGTAAAATAAAGAACGGACCTTGGGGCGTTAGATGTGGCAATCGATACCGAGAGGCACACCACCCCTATGTCTCGGTACCAAAAAATTGAAAGATGCTCAGTCGTCTGATGCCGATAGAGAGAGAGAGAGTCCAAAAATTGAACAATTCTTTGGTGGTGGTGTCCGTTTGTTGTTTTTTTTTTTAATTTACAAACCATTCTCTATATATATAAACATACAAACCATTCTCCATTTTATAAAACCATTCTACAATCTATCCTTCACTATATACAAAACACATAAAAATTTCATCAAACTCCAATTCATCTTCTTCATCATCTCACGACGAGGATGATGAATAAATTACATATCTTTTTAGGTTGATGATTTGTATATTACAAAAATTATCCGTATACAATAATTTATGCATTATCAACTTATATCATATGTTGTTAAATGTGTATATCTGTTGTACATAAACAAATATTATTATATACAAATCATCTCCCTTATTTTTATATATTTATTAAAAAAAAACTTTTATCCACCATCCAATGTGTTCAATTACTTCAAATAACTTTTCCACTAACTTACCATTGGAAAATTTTCTTAAATCTTAATTAATAAGAAGATTATATTTTTTATTTTTAATAACTATTATATGTTTTCATTTACGGGTAAAACAAAAACATCCTCCCTGTATACTTTATATGATTTCGTTTTAAAAAATAAAATTGGGAGGGAGGAAGGAAGGAAGGATCTGTACATGAAGACAAGATTATTCCTTTATCAGATTAGATTGCATAAATCGAGGAGAAATTTTCCTGGAAAAATACCATTAAACCCCTCTCTGACCCAACACCCCTCGTGCCTATCATCATCTACACACAATCCCCTGTTTTCTCTCTTTCCCATATAAATCCCAACACAAAACCCCCATCGAATCCCACTTCCATCTGCCTCTCTCTCTCTCTCTCTCTCTCTCAATGGCGAAATTCCTCCCCATTTTGCTCGCATTCGCCTTGGTTTCCACTTGCATTCATGCTGCTGCTGTAGCTCCTACTCCATTGGAAGGTATGTTTCAGTTTCATAGTTCATACACACCCTTATACACAAATTAGTCCTAATTTGGTCCAGTGGTATGTGAGTTTTATGATTTTGGGTTAAGTTGGTAGTTAACATTTAACAAGTTGTAGATTTAGAGTATGTTTAAAGTGTGTGAGTTCTGCTGCAAGCAAAGTGCTTATTTGAGCTGGATCTACAAGATAATGACGCCATTGTTGCATTTATGCAGGTCTCTTACCAAATGGGAACTTCGAAGAATCACCTAAACCAACAGCCATCAAGAAAACCGTCTTACAAGGAAAATACGCCTTACCAAAATGGGAAATCACCGGCCTAGTGGAGTACATCCACGGCGGACCTCAGCCCGGCGGGATGTACTTTCCCGTCGCACACGGCGTCCACGCTGTCCGGCTCGGAAACGAAGCTACAATCTCTCAAACTATAGCTGTCAAGGCCGGATCTCTCTACGCTGTGACGTTCGGTGCTACTAGAACTTGTGCTCAGCAGGAGGTTTTGCGAGTTTCCGTTCCGCCGCAGTCTGGCGACCTACCGCTTCAGACTCTGTATAGCAGCGACGGCGGCGATGTGTACGCTTATGGATTTAAGGCGAATTCAAGCACAGTTAGGTTAACTTTTCATAACCCTGGGGTACAAGAAGATCCTAAATGTGGCCCGCTCATTGACGCTGTCGCCATTAAAGAACTCTTACCTCCTAGACCTACTCGACGTAAGTAAAACAATCAACTCTGAACAAAAACCATCCAGATCTAGCTTCAGAATAACTTACAAATTAATTTTCCTGCAGTCAATTTGGTGAAAAATGGCGGATTCGAAGAAGGTCCTCACCGACTATTCAACTCCTCCAATGGCGTTTTGCTTCCTCCTCGACAAGAAGACATCACATCTCCTCTTCCAGGATGGATCATCGAGTCTCTCAAAGCCGTTAAATTCATCGACAAAAAACACTTCAACGTCCCGTCCGGCATCGCCGCCATCGAACTAGTCGCCGGGAGAGAAAGCGCCGTCGCACAAATCATGCGAACCGTCCCGAACAAAATCTACACCTTATCATTCGCCATTGGAGACGCTAAGAACGGCTGCCATGGCGACATGATGGTTGAAGCATTCGCCGGCAAAGATACACTGAAAGCACCGTTCAAATCGGAAGGAAAGGGGAAATGGAAGATGGTTAGCATGAAGTTCAAAGCATTGTCGGCTAGAACTAGATTGACGTTTTACAGCTCGTATTATCATACTAGGGTTGATGATTTCGGATCTCTTTGTGGACCTGTGATCGATGAAGTTAGGGTTTTCGGTTAGAGAGGTTAGAAGAGTTTAAATATAGTTTCATCGTCTGTAAACCGAATGCTTTGATTCGATGTCATGTCGATGATTTATTGGGTGGGAAATTGTGTTTCCATGAACGAATCATTGTTATAGAAAATGGATCATTTTAGTATAAATCGTAATCGGTGTCGATGACGGTTTAAAGTAAAATATTGTTGTGTACAAATCATTATGTATCTGTGTTATTTACTACATGGGAAGGATAATGGCATTGCGTAGGCACACATGTTCGAGTGAGACGTATGTCTGTAATCGATATGACATGTCTAGTGAATTGCACCCGAAGATAAAAATGATGAGTCGTAGGGCAAGTATCGTGTAAATTAAAAGTACTTGTTTCTATCATTTAAATGTATTAAGAAAAATGATATATCCTTCTAATATTTTTTTCTACTTTATCCTTTCACTTACCATAAGATGATATGTGAAATCCACTAATTCTCTTTTCTAATCTGCTTTATTGATTTTGACACTTGTGTTAATCCTGTGAGTAAAAGGATAAGTAGGAGGAAATAGTAGGAGGATATATTATTTCTCATGTATTAAAACCATGAACTACTAACAACCTTTTATGTATTAAGGTCACAATTGATTTAGGAGGGGGAACAAGGTGGAAGAGCCGCTAGCGGGGTGAAGGTGATTGGTGTGGAGCTACCGATGGGCATGCTACCCCGGTGCCTATTGGAGCCAATAAAATGAGGATGCCAAGCTAGCTAGAGTTGGTGACGGGATAAAAATATAAAAACATAAGGATTACAGATGTTTATTGTAATAGAAAAATAAAATGGTTAGAGGAAATCCCATCACTTGGACACTTTGTTCGCTTTTTACGGGCAATAATTGCTTTAAAATTAAAGATCGTTCAAATTCAAACGTATTAAGACGACTAACACCCTTAAATCTAACTTTTTCTACCTTGCTTTGCTGTCGAATTAAAAATGATATGGGAAAAAGAAATATTGAAAAAACTAGAGTAAATTACATTTTTCGTCCTTTTGGTTTTGTAGAAAAAATGGATTTGGCCACTATAGTTCAAATTTTACAAGTTAGTTCCTCCATATCTGGATTCATTGCACTTTTAGTCCCTGATCAAATTGAAATAACCAAAATGTCTTATTTTTTAATGTATTCATTTTGTTTTATTAATTTTATACTAATAAAATATTTAATTATTGTTAATAAGTAGAGGTGTTCAAAATATCCGAAACCGAAAAACCGAACCTAAAAACCGGTAAACTGTACCAAAATCTAGGTTAACCAAACCGAATATTTTAATTTTTTCGGTTTGGTTAACCGAACCTAAAAAAATTTCGGTTATTTGGTTCAGTTACGATTCTTGAATTTAGAGACGGACGATTAACTGAAAAATCGAAAACTTAAAAAATTCAAATTTTAATTTTTATGTTTATTAATACTAACAAGTTAATCAATATTTACATACGATGATTATCTACTCATAATGAATTGTTACCCAAAGTCAATATCTATATTTAATTTTTCAATATAGATATTTGTAGATATATGTATTATTTAAATTTACGAGTCAACTATATTTATAAATCTTATCATTTACTATTTATTTACTTAGTTTCACTCTAACTTAGTCACGTTTATATTCTTTATGCCAAGAAAAATAGGTGTAAGGATAACTTTGTCCATTTAAAAATATCATAGACCAAAAACGCAATAGATCTAGATGAGAATGAACTAAACTTGTAAAGGTAGAACTACAGAAACCATATTCGTAATTTTGGATAAATCAAAGGGACTAAAAATGTAACTTACTTGTATATTATGAATTGCAATTACGATATGTTTATTGAATTACGATGGGTTTATGGGACCTGCCGACCTCCAACCTTTTTCCTAAAGTTCGCCACTTTATTTCATAATGGTCAAGTTTCGGTTTACCGCGTTGATATTTTCTTTTATTATTAACTCCACATTTTTAAGCGGCTTGTTGTTTAATACTAGTATCATGATTCAAGCTAGGTTCAAACATATGAAGTCTAATGTATCTTTATTAGTGTAAAAAATTAAAAGTTTAAGGATTAAATTATTTATCGGTAAAAGTTTTCATGTATATTCATCTTAAAGTTGAAATTACTAGAACCTGCTGTAAACAGTGACGGATCTAGAAATTTTCTTATGGGGGGCACGCTTAATGAAACGACAATAGGTGAGGAACGACCAAGGCAAGTTGCGACATAGTAGAGATGTAGGAACGCAAGATGATCGGACATAAGGAAGGTGGCGACGTAGCCGGTAGGCGGAAGCGCTAATTTCCATTTTTTATGCCATGGTCTTTTGTAGAAGCTGAAATAAGAAGGGGCCTGCAGTATTCCTCTTTTGGTGTTTCTCTTTTGAAAATTTCAAATGGGGGCCCAACAATGATATCTAATGAGGCTTAACTAAAACCCAATGAATTTCGTGAATAAAAGCCTAACAAAGTGAAAAGCCTAATTGTGAATATATATTGCAATAGTGTTTAGTAATTAAAATAAAGAAAATGCTAACCGCAATCTTAAGGGGTGGAATTGGTATTGAAAATTCCTAAATCATAAGAGGTGTTTGTTTCACAGAATTGATGGAATGGAATTTGGTCATTCCAATAAATTCCTTAAATCAAGAAATTGGGAATTCCTTCCCCAAACGGATGAAATTTTTTAAATTTATAAGGAATCTCAAAACATAATTGTTGTCTCTTACCCCACCCCCACCCTGCCCTACCCTACCCA
>JAUEJL010000657.1:0-10496 GCA_032274825.1 Drosophyllum lusitanicum | reverse complement strand
CCAATATATTTAATTTTTCCTTCTTCCACCAGCTTCTTCAGTTCTCCCATCTAAAAAGAAAAAAGAAAAAAACATTTCAAGAGATATATACAGAGGGGGTGTTTGGCATTGGGTTTTGAAGGTGACTATGGGAGTGTTTGAGATTACTTTACATCTGGAAAATGGCGTTTTGCAAATGCAGGTGTGGACCTACTTCTCCAAAATCATGTTTGTAGATATAAAAAACACATAATCACATTTTCAAGATGCAACACCAAACTACCTTGCAAAAGCATGAGTGGACCTACTGGTCAATGGTCATGTTTGCAAATAAAAAAACACATACATCTTCAAAATGCAAAATCGAACACCCTTCTAATGTTTACAAATCACAACAGATGAAAATCAATTCCAAAATCCAATCTCAAACACCCGTTATGTAATATGAACAAACTACATGCAAACACAAAACATCAAACATTAAAGGAGTGTTTGGCATTGCCTTTTGAAGGTGGCTATGTAACATGAACAATCAGAATCAGCTACAATCAACTGTTTGAGTATTTGACAAATTTTCTGATTATTTAAGTATTTACATCTTAAATGGCACTAAACAATTAAATAATTAGAATCGGTTTGGTTGCAACTACTCCTAATGTGATTATTTGATCCCTGAAGTATCAAATAAGTTAAATGTTGCAACTACTCCTAAACTAATTATTTGAACCCTTATAAAATCAAACTAGAATAAATCAGCTTTGTTATACCCAAACACTAGACATTTACTATCTGCGTCTTGAAAACACAATGATCGCATAATGAATTTCAAAATACAAAATAAAAAAGCTCCTTTTAGTATCAAATTTGGGTTACATAATAACATATAGAGAGGTGGCAGGGGCGTAGGTGCAAAGCAGCAAAACCCCATTTTAGGAGCTAGCAGCTAGCCCCCGGCTCAAATTTCATAAGTATATAGTTGGGCAGATAGGACTCCCATGTAACCTCTTACCTTGTCATTTATTTCAACACAATGTATGCAGCTTTTTCCTTTTAATGTAGGTGTACAACTAATAATTCAATGTAAAATGAGAAGATACTAGAAACAACCATGAATAGACAAATTGTTGAACAAAGTACATAATTTCTTTGTTAGTGTAATTTCTTGAATTCTTGCAACCATTATTATCTGTGTTTAATGATTATAGCCTTTTCCATAATGGCCATTGTATGTTGAGCGCCTTAGATGCTTTATATGACCAATTGGCACCTTATTTGCGGTCCAATGTAGCCAAAAACACAACATTTTCGTGAATTGCGGGCTCAAACATTCAAATGAAGTTCAAAAACTAGAAAAGATGATTGGATTATGTTTTAAGTAATGCAGAACTATGAAAAGATAAAAATTGAACAGGGCAATTTAAAAAGTGGGAATTAACCGTGATTTCGATAGGCACACGGGTATCAATCCTGTGCTGGTAATACAGATCAATGCAATTGACTTCAAGTCGCTGCAGGCTAGCTTCACAAGCAGCCCTTACATAGGCCGGATCTCCACGAACCTCCCTCACACCGTCGTATCTGATCCCAAACTTGGTAGCCAGCTCAACTTTCTCCCTCATCCCTCCCTTCAAAGCCTGAAATTAACCAATTGTTTACTAACCAATCACACAAGAAACATAACCTAAACCCTAAAGTCACTTGATCGAAAATGAAAAGACCCTTGTATGCCAGCTATAACTGACCAAATAAGATGTAATTGTTGATTTGGTATAGTAGAATTTAGAATGATGTTACCTTGCCGAGTAGGATTTCGTTTGTTTTTGGGCCGTACATGTCGGAAGTGTCGAGAAAGGTAACGCCGGCGTTAATGGCGTGGTGGATGAGGTTGATCATATCAGTTTCAGGTTTGGCAGCACCGTAGAAAGCAGACATGCCCATACAACCTAAACCCTGAGCTGATACTTCTAAACCCTGTGAACCCAATTTGATTCTTGGAACTGTTGCCATTATCAAGCTTTGTTTATATACCTGTCCTGATCGATCGAAGGAGGTTTGTAGATTCAATCTGGTAGTGGTAGATTATTTCATACAGATAGCCAGATAGGTTAAGTTAGATGGCAATTTATAGCGAGTATGAAGTTGTAGTTGGTAGGATACAAAGTGCAGTAGGTCAAACGATGATGGAGTATGACGATGGGTGGACGCATGCGCCTACGCTTTGCTCTTTGTCGCCGAATAATGTCCGGAGGTTGCGTACCAAAAGCAAGGTGATAATTACAGTTATTCTTGGTTGCCCTAATTCTAGATAGCCTCTAATCATGATTTTCCTTTGGTAAAGTATTTACATTTCATAATTAATTTTTTATAATTACTTTTTGCTTATGATAACTTTTTGAAAGTTTTAAAAGTTCTATTCAAATTTCCACATTCGATAATGAGGTTGAATTTTAACATACCTTCAATTTTTCTAACTATTATACCGCCACTTACTCTGACTATCAATTTAAATTCCGGCGTCCACTCCATCCACTAGTACACGAACCCATAGATTCAAAATCTAACCATCCTCAGACCCATCTAAATCCGACTACTTTTAGCTCTTATTCCATATTCTGATGACTCCCGGCAAACACACAAACATGTGAAATAAATACTCGTAGAGTCGTAGATGGAGAGAAAGATAAAAGACAACATGTAACAAAAACCCAAACCCCAAAAAAACACACAAAAACCCTATGAATCTATGATCCCCTAGCAAAAAAAGAGATCTAAAACCCATACCACAAAAAAAACTCATAACCAAAATAGAAACCCTAGATCTAGATGAAGAGAAGTATGCACAACCTGATAAACAAAGACCCCAAAATAACTTACCGGAGATGGGACGAAGGTGGCCGGAGATGATGCTTAATGAGAGAGAGAGAGAGGGCACAGAGAGAAGGTGGTCGGAGGTAGAATGTGGGCGGCCGGATCTCATCTCAGAGAGCAAGAAACCATAGAAAGGGAGTGAGCGTAGAACGCAAGTCGAACGGAGGTTAAACATGTCGCCAGAGGTAAGATCGCAGGTGGTCAAAGCAATGACAAAGAGAGGGAGAGAATGTAGAGAGACTAAGAGAGGACGTAGAAAATAGAGGAGTGTGAGATTGGGATGGGGTCATATGGGTCCAGATAGTCTAATTGGGTAATTTTTTTATTTCCTTTTTTAAATGTAATAATTATGTAATAATACATTTATTTAAGAAAATTTTAAGGGTCATTATCAGGGAGTCAATTTAGATTTTACAAGTGGTTTAAATAGACCCACCCTTTTTCTTTAATATCAAATACACTACCCCCACCTTAATCATTTCGAAGTAAAGCAATACTGTTTGTGGAGTCAATAAGCTAATTCTTGTGTATGTCTATTTGTCGGGCTGTCCATACCTCTCTGGCACTTGAATGCCGAATGATAGAGGAGAGAGAAGTGAGAGAAAGATAGAAAAAGGAAAAGGAGAGGAGAGAGGGGAGCTAGAGAGACATGCAAGTGCCGAGAGACATGCTTATCTGAAACGTGGTATTTTTTGGATTTAAACATGCTTAAGCAAAGAGTGAATATGTTAGAAAGGACCAAATTTGCACTTGAATATGTGAAACGCGGGTATTTCTCATATTCAAACATGCTTAAACAAAGAGTGAATTTTGTTGATGTGGTGCTGACGTGACTTAAGTAAAGCATGCTTAAACATGTGTACTCCCTATGCTCTAATGGGATTTGAATCCTCAACCTGAAAGAGGGTTGGACACCTTAACAACACCTTAGTAACGCTAGGCCAAGAGCCCTTTGGTAGGTGATAATTACATGGAAACAAAAAGTTGTGTTTTTAGAAAAATTTTCAAAGAAACAAAAAAAAAATTGTGTAACCGTTTAGACCACTTGTTTGATTAAATTGACGTCTGTGATATGATATATATGAGTGTTTGACATTGTAACCTATATTAAAAATTGTAATTAATTGACTTGACGTGTGTAGTATGCGATAGAGAAGATGTTCATATAGTAGCACTCATAATTGATAGGATATAAAAAAAACTGTTTTTGTTTTTTAAGGAATAAAATGAGTGGGGGAGGGAACACTTTGAAAGGATTTAATCAAATATTCACAATCTTTTTATGCAAAAATAACATTTTATTTTCTTCCCTGTAAAAATAATGAGCGGGTATGAGTGTATGACTATTATTTCACTATTTAAAAAGAGTGTGAAATTAAAAATTTTATATTAAACTTAGGTATTGTTTGATAAACATAATGATTTAACATCAAATTATTCAAATGCAGGATGGTTTAAATTTCAAAAACTCCTTAAGATTATCATTATGTGATAATACTTTTGAATGGTTCAAATTTCAAAAACTCCTTAAGATCAATTTGTATAGAAAAGATTATATGATAAAACTTTTGACTGTCCGATCTAAATTGTAGAGAATTACAATACTAACCTTTTGAAATTTGCTAAGCAAAGCTTTTAGTTTTTACAAAACATTAATACCTATAAAGAAAATATTAAATTAACCAAAAAAACCATCTAATATAATAAAACTAATCTGTAATCATAATGACCAATAAAGAACACTCGTACCATAAGCCATAATTTAGTAATATACAAATCACCGTAGCAGTCGAGATCTGTACGCTATCACCACCATTGTTGTCAAAGGCCTCCCCAATCACAATTGAACACCGTACCAATTATCCTTCTATGTCCATCGCCACCGCTGTATAGCGTGAGTATCCTACTAGTAATTATTTGAAACAAACTTTTACCACCGATTCCAAAACTTTATATTCTTTTCCACCTTATTAAAAAAGTTGTGTTTGAACGATATTTTTATATTTTGTTTCTTCCAAAAGGTTGTTTACGTTGGACCAACCCTGCGCCCGGGATCCTTTGGATCTGAACCGACCTTTCCCCAAGGACACGTCCATATACAATGTTCTGCTGTTTTGACTGCCCGTGAGAGGAGCTAGGGTTGAACTCTAGACCAATTTAATCCAAAGTCCTCCCCAGACCCACGAAACATTTAAACAATATATTTTTATATTTTGTTTGATCTTTATTACGTCCAACTCAAATTGAACATATTGATGACCCATCACTTCGTTCACATATGTTTGTGTGGTTGCTAGTGTGGGTCAAGGAGCTAGCACCGCTAGAAAGAAAACATTGATCATGGGCCCAACTTATATAGATATCAAGCCTAATTCTTCGATAATATAAAGGGTGTAACCAACAACACCCAACTAGTCTTTAGACCCAACAAAACCTAAAATTCATAATTCCAAAAAACCAATATAAGATGAGATGTCACAATCTGACCATGATGGTTTCCCCTTGTAACAATGTAAAGTTGTAAAATTCATAATGTTATTATCTGGCTTTTACAGTTTTCCTTTTATTCTCATACTCTTGCAACCACAAATCGATAAACAAGTTTTCTAAGAGCAGATTTCATGCAGCTTGCCAAGATGACAATAGTGGTGTGTTTGCATACTTCCAAGTATCTTGCATTACTGCAGGTGAATACCTATCTCCTTTCACAGCTGCAGCGATTGATTCCAGTTCAGACATGTCTTCTGTTGTTAGTTTTACGAAAACCGATCCAATGTTTTGCTTGAGATTCTCGATTTTGGTTGTACCAGGTATGGGAGAAACATCGTCCCCTTGGTGTAGGAGCCACGCCAGTGCCAGTTGGGATGGGGTGCATCCCTTTTTTCTTGCCATTTCATTCACCCTTTCGAACACGATCTTATTGTGCTCCAAGTTTTCTCCTTGAAACTTTGGTAGACTCTGCAAAAGATGACAAACTGTCAAAAATCAGTGAAAGCTATCAATTGTAACCCATTTACTAGTATGTTCTGGTCTATCTCAAAATTTGACACTAAGCCGAAAGGGGACGGGTCAAACAAGGCAAAAGCCACCCGAAGTTTTACTTTTAATACAACCCTCCTAAATTGTTTTATTCGAATATTTACATTATTATTATTATAATGTTTTTGTCAGGGTTCAGGTTATAGAATAGTTATCTATCTTCCCATATGTCTCATTATGACCAGCTTAGTTTTTTATTACACAACCTGACTATTATTGCTCCTGTAGTTCGTGTTATTATAAACGAGGTTATTAAAGGGTGACCGAAAAATTTGGTTATAATGTTAATAACTGCGCAGATTTATCGTTCAATGCTGATCTTGAGCCCTGATTGGGATGACTATTTGAGGAAGAAGAATTATGAACGAATATTTAGATTTTTAGCGGTTGAACTGGTCATATGAGTAACAAGAAAAGCAAGATGGTCATATTGGAACACTTGGGAATGTAAGTTGTTATTTTACAGCCAAAACGCGTTTTTGTAATCATAACTTGAGCATTAACTAAATATGGACAAAAAAGCATATGTGGTCATGTGGATAAACCTGACTTAACCTTGACCTGTTTCTTCCTACACCAAGAGTTGACTCAGTTCAAGCTAACCTGTCTCTAATTCTATTTATGGAAATATTCAAGTTTCCATTTGTTATAACCATATCAAGCAAAGTAAGACCTCTAACTACATTACATTCCTGATTTTGATGCAATCACCCACAACAGAAACATGCAGCTCTTTTGACAGATAAAATTAAGAGTTTAAACAAAACTCCATCAACCGTCGGAACAAAATCCAAAGTTTTTGGTTTCTCCTCTACATATGATCTATATCCAACAAAGAAAACCAAGTTAAAATATTTATAGGAAATAGATAGGTTACGTACCCTTCGGAAGTCATTTCCTGCAAAGTTCTCAACCACCTTCGGACCCGTTGAGAAGAATCCTTTTCCCAAAGGACTGAATGGGACAATCCCGATTCCAAGTTCTCTGCAAAAAACGGTTCTTTTAATTTTATTTTAAAGACAAATATATCACAAAGTTGTGTTTGAAATCCAACTTTAACCAGACACCAACCTGCAAGTAGGAATCACTTCATCTTCAGCATCTCTTGTCCACAAGGACCATTCTAGCTGAACAGCTGTTATTGGATGAACTTTGTGTGCCCGTCTGATGGTTTCCGGTGAAGCTTCAGATAAACCTATGTATTTTATCTTGCCTTCTTCAACTAGTTCTTTCAATGCTCCCACCTAGCAATGCAATGTCAGAAATGAGAACATTCTACTTTCTAAACATCAAATAAATTCATGAAATTATCAGTTCAGTTGATTATTATAACTGTGAGTTCAATAGGGATTCTTGTATCAATACGATGAACATAATAAAGGTCAATACAGTTGATGCCAAGTTGTTTAAAGCTAGCATTGCATGCTTCCTTCACGTATGCAGGATTACCACACACAACCATCCCTGTATCACCAGAAAGTGACTTTATCCCAAACTTGGTAGCCAGTTGAACTTTCTGTCTCATCTCCCCCTCAATAGCCTTCCCTAATTGATTCAAATTATGTTTTCAAAACAATCAACATCATAAAACAAATTAATAAATAAGCATAAAAGATCCCTGACTTTACCAATAATGTTACTGTTTGTGAGAGGCCCGTATAGATCAGTGGTATCAAGAAATGTGATACCCAATTCAACAGCAGTCTGAATGACTTCAATCATTTCTTTTTCAGGCTTAGGGGATCCATGTAAGGGAGACATGCCCATACATCCCAAGCCAATTGCTGAGACCTCAAAACCTTGAGTTCCCAGCTTCCTTCTAGGCACCATAATCACTTCTCCCTTTCTATCTCTCTCTCAACACACAGTGTAAATAATGATGATGAAAAAAAAAACAATTATCTGATGTATTATAGTTAGAAATGGGCTTATGGGAGAGTTTTATTCAAAAGATTCTTAGACAAGTTGGTGCTCACATCAAGTAATTTAGATTTAATTAAGCAGCCAAATCCCATTATAGCTTATTAAATTCCAAATTAAAAAATGAATTTAATACATTTCTTCAAAATTGCACACTACTGAAACTTATAATATACAACAACGTGATCCTGACAATAAAATTAAACAAGTCATGATCATCTGATCCGTTCTCCAATAATCATATTATTTGACTTAAATATACAACATAATCTAAATATTTATATCATGACCAAGATCGATCCTTTTATTTTTTATTTGTCGTCATGGATCAGATCGGATTGAATCTACAAGACCCAACCTATTGATAGACCTAGTAAAAAAAGTATTTTATTTCCATGATGAAATTGGTGGTGTCTCAATGTATGAAAGAGCTAGGATTGAAGGAGGTAATCGACTGCCCTTGAAAGCATCAACTGAAGCAATAGATTCAAGCTCAAGCTTGTCTGCTTGTGATAGTTTGATAGACAAAGCTTCAATGTTGTGGTTCAGGTTCTCAAGCTTAGAGGTGCCTGGGATGGGACTCACATCAGACCCTTGGTGCAAGACCCACGCTAATGCCAACTGAGCCGGGGTGCACCCTTTCTTCTCTGCAACTTCACAAATCCGCTCAAATATGATTTTGTTATGTTCAAGATTCTCCCCCTGTAATCTTGGAATGCCCTATAGGAGAAAATTCACACATTCAAAACCAACGATAAGAATACCAGTCTTCATTTGATTAAGCCATTTTGACTTTCCCTTTTTAACACAGTGTAATTGAGAGTTTAAGATCTTATTCAGAATGAGTAAAATGAAAAGTCTATTATTAATAGTACCTATGTTAAAGTACCAACCTTCCTAAAATCGTTATCACACAAGTGCTCGATCAACTTCGGACCTGAAGCAAAGAATCCACTTCCGAGAGGACCATATGGAACAATTCCAATGCCTAGTTCTCTAAAAGACATACAATAAACACGAATCACAACGCATATCATTTTTTTACGAGAGGGTAAGGCTAACAAAACATTAACACACGCACAAAACCAATAGTTGTATACAAACTCGAGCATGAGTTACCTGCAAGTCGGAATGACTTCTTTTTCATGGACTCTAGTCCACAATGACCACTCTAACTGTACAGCAGTAATTGGATGAACAGCGTGTGCTCTTCTGATTGTAGAAGGTGAGGCCTCAGATAGACCTATATATTTGATTTTTCCCTCTTCAACCAATTTCTTAAGTTCTCCCATCTACAACCAAAACATTGTTCAACAATATGCATTACTGCTTCCATGGGTAAAAACAAAGCTTCTACTTTTGGTGATTCAGGTAGATAATAACCATGGCTGGCAAAACTGTTTGCCTCATCATAGACAAGAAGAGATTTACTATCTGGCCATCAATCATAAGAGGTTAAGGTTAGATAAAACCAACCAACTTTCACCATTTACATAATTTCATATTAGCTTATTTTTCTAGCTTATAAACTTATTAGAATTTAATACTCTCATAATCCAATTTTTCAGGATCTATGAGCTTATCAATCTAAGCTGGTTGCTTATTTAAGTAGTCAATTAAGTTCAAGAATAAGCTAATCTAATTATCCAAACACCCCCTTAGCTCTTTAATCTTCTGAATACTATAAGCAACAACGAACAGAATAGTGCAAATTTATGAATATTAAGAGAAGGGCATTAATTCGAAATGCTAACCGTGATCTCGATAGGGACACGAGAGTCGACACGATGGACATAATACAGATCAATGTAATCGACATCAAGGCGTTTCAAACTAGCTTCACAACAAGCCCTCACATACTCCGGATCACCACAGATCTCTCTATCTTCTCCTACCAACGATTTAAACCCAAATTTTGTTGCCAATTGCACACTTGATCTTTCCAATCCCTTCAATGCCTGAATCAAAAACAAACTTGCGAAGATCAACAACGAAAATAGAAACTAGTAAGCATCTATCGAAAGTCGAACCACCTTGCCGATGAGGATTTCGTTGGCGTGAGCGCCGTAGGAGTCGGCGGTATCCAGATGAGTGATGCCAGAGTTGACGGCATGGTGGATTAGTTTGATCATGTCGTGTTCGGGTTTAGCAGGTCCATAGTTGCTAACGGTCAAGCTCATGCATCCGAATCCGAGAGCTGATACCTCCATACCTTGTGAACCAAGCTTAATCTTCTTGCCATTGTGCATCGGGCGAGTTGGAACCCCTAATCGCTGGTTGAAGCTTTCAGAGCAGATGTCTAGAAGCAATATAAACTAACTCCGTGGAAGGAGAGAACTTGATAATATATACAAAGGTAAAAGTTTAAACGAGATTTAATTTTTTCTCAAAATTAGATTGCCCACTTATGAATTCTTTACATGTACTCTATCAAATTTAATCGAGAAATTTACCAAATTAAGCAACAAAACAAGCAATATTACAAAAATAAGCAAAATAAGCACCAATTTCGCCGATGGGTTTCGCCGATGGGGTCTCCATTTGGCCGACCAACCATATGCTGACACGTGTATTTTTTTTTAAAAAATTTGATTTCGCCGATAAAAGTGGTCCATTTCGCCGATAAAAGGCACCCATTTCGCTGATAAAAGTGGCACAACAATCGGTAGCCGTCGTTCACACTTTCCCAT
>JAUEJL010000646.1:0-10496 GCA_032274825.1 Drosophyllum lusitanicum | reverse complement strand
TTTTAGATTTCCTATTTATTTAATTAAATGATTGGCCTACAAGTGTTCTTACCGTTCTACATTTAACATGTGTTCTCACCGGATCCTTCCCCTATATATATATATATATATATATATTATATATATTTTGATCATTTAACTTTATGAAATTTGAAGTTAATATTTTACCCCTTATATCAAACAAATTTTAAACCAATGACAAAATTAAATAAAATCAATTTGATACTTATATATTATTTTAATAACTAAACGTTTAAGGATAAAAAATTCTTTAAACAAATAAGTTAATACGTAGTAAATTCCCAACCTATAAGATATTAGAACAAGTTAAAACTAAATGAAATATTATTATACAAAATAATTCATTCGACATTTTCCTACTACAAAAACAAAATTGTTTCAACAGCAAAACCATTTATCTTATTGTTATCTGCATCTTCTAAAGTATTCTTATTAAAGTTTCAAGTTTAAGATCTTTGGCTAGCGGTCCTCGATCCTCCTTTACTCCAATACCTTTTCTTTTCTTTTAGGGTGTGCGGAGTGGTGAGAAAATGTGGGATGAGGATGAATTATGCATTGGTACCATCGCGGTGTCCTTTTATTCTGACGAGCATATCCCGACGAGGGATGGGGGTGGAGATGAAATGTACGTAGAAGATGGTATATAATCGTTTGAATGGATATATTATTTTTCTTTTCTCATTTATTTAATTTAACCTCTAAAACTCCATTCTTCCTATTCATATTTATTGTCTTTTCTACTTCTTTACAACTTTTAACCATCCTACTCACTCATCCAAACTCATGGACTCATGCGAAGAAAAGAGTAAAATACTAGAAGAAGCCGAGTTACAAACAATGATTGTGAGGATATACGAAACGTCATCTCACAAGATGTAGAAAAAGCACAAGAACATCAAGAGTAGTTCAAGGTTTCACATGAAAAAGAGATATTTCAGTTATCTTTAAGTTGTGGATTGTAACGACTATAGCACGTCTAGTGCTTGATGGACGTGATCGGTAAAGTCAACCGTTAGGTTGACATGAAAATACGTTTTATGCATAAGTTTGGCTGTTAATTTATGTTTATTTTTATTTAGTCTTTTAATTAATATTAATAGTCTAATTATAATCAGAAAAGATTAAAGATATAGAGAAAGAAAAGTCATGTGACGATGTAATGTCGACATCGTATAGGGTATGGTTGGACACCCACTCCATTCAATCTTAAAAAATGATTTCTCCTTTTAGTTGGTTTTTAAAAAAAATAATGTTATGTTCTAATGTAAGCATCTTAACCATTTTCAATACCATCCAAAAAAATTATCTATAAAAAAATTGAACCCAAATCCTTTCTATCTTTTTAAATACTTAAATGCCTAAGCAAATTTATGTATAATCACCTCTCTTTTTTTTATATATTAAATTATTTGACTAGAGATTGGTTAATTCTTGAAAATGAATAAAAAATAATAAAATCAATAGTAACATTTTCATTGTGTTATTTGCATGCAAAATAGGTTTTGGTAAACATATAATAAAAGGAATTGCTTTTTAAAAAAAAATATAGTAAAAGAATTTACATGAATTGTTAAAGTAGATATAATGATATTAATTAATTATAAAAGGTAAAAAAATGGTTTAACTCCTAATATTTACTTTACTTTTGGTTTAATTCTTAAAGTATTTTTTAAATGTTTTAATAAAAAAAGTTTTGTTTACCTTCTATGTCCAAACACCACCTAAACCTTCTTTCAAACACCCCCTAAAACCTCTAAACCTTCTCCAAACACCTCCTAAACCCTCTTCTTAGTTCTCTATGTTCCCCTCTCTCTCATCTAGATGAAGAAGATTAAGGTGAAATCAGGAATTTGTGTTTTCAGATGAAGATTAAGATGAATTGAGGTTTGTGTGCAAGGTTAATCTTGTCAATCTACATTTGATTTGTTCCAGATCTACGTCCGAGGTTTTGGTGTGGTTTTTCCAGAATCATATTTGAGGTTCATAATCGATTTACACCGATGGTTTTTTATATTAGTTTAGATTTTTGACTTACGAGTTTATCAAAAATTACCCACATACTAACTTTTTGAGCTTATTTGCTTATCATTAAGCTTATAGTTTTAATTTTGGTTTATAAACTTAATTTGTAAACTCATAAGTAGGAAAAAGTTATGTATGAACTTATTTAAAATTTAATAAGCTCATAACTCTTTTATTAAGACAAATATGTAAATTAGGGTGTTAAGTTTTAAAAGCCATTAATATATTAAAATAAATTAATTTAAAAGAATATTCGAAAATTCAAAAGTAGAATATTCCAAAGTAAATGTTTTTTTTTTAATTTTTCAAATTAAATTATGGCAAGGAAGTGAGTGGTTTTGGTGGTAAGAAAGATTCAACAAGCAAAGACAATGAAGATGTTAGTGAAAACAACATGATTTATAAAAAAAAGAATATTCTAATCTTATGATTATGTCTTCTAACTAATCCTTTATTTATTTATTTATTTATTTATTATTTTGAAAATGACATTGATCACTAGCCAAGTTTCAAATCAATCATTGTCACCCAATGCACAAAACTTGATATCTTAGATTTTGAAATACATATATAGTTGACATTTGAGTTTGATTATTTAAGCATTGTGTTTGGTTGTGTATAAGAGAATCTGGTCCATCACTCACCACTAACACTTACCCTAATCGAATGAAACCCTAATCGAATCTGATACGAATGAAACCCTAATCGAATCTGATAACATTTGATGGTGATGGTGATGATGAATGAGAAGACGATGATGATGGATGTGAAAGATGGTGAAATAACCTTAATCACACACAAACAATGACGAAGAAACCCAAATAATTGAACGGGACCCAAACCAAATCGGGACCGTAATTGCATGTAGACGGTGGCAAAGGAACCCTAATTGTGAACACAAAACACGATGATGATGAAAGAAGAAGATGAAAACGACGATGACGACGACGATGAAAGTAGAAGATGAAGACGGTGATTACGAATTTCATTATCTATGAAACTTGATGAAATTTGCTCCGCCAAACGCAGAAATATGACTAAATCTAATTTCAATTTCGTAAAGTTTTATTGTATTCTAGCAAACCAAAAACACCCTAACTTTTTTTTCCTAAGAATTTTATGGAGGGAAATTGATTTTAAATCGACTCATCCTAACATCTTGTCTAGTAGGAATCAAGTTCAAATATTAGTTCGTTGTAAATTTTTTGGCCGTAAAAAAAACCCCATCTTCCGATAAAAAAAACCTGCTCGAACATAGTAACTTTTTCCTATACTCGATAAAAACAACACGAGATCTATACAACAACAACAATAACAACAGCAACAACATTATTTGATCAACCCTGAACCGCCAATTCTTGCAAATGCTCGATAAACACTTGCAAGCTGACATCATCCGTCATTATAACCTCAGAACCTTCGACCACATAACTAGACTTATGTGTAGCCGAAGGGTTCATCTTTGCTAAAAGAAACCTAGCCTGACTACTATGTTGCTCGCATTTCACAAGCTTTGGAACCGGAATCCGCTGAGCCACGAGCTGCTCAGCCTCAACCTCTGGTGCTTCCAACAACTTTCTAAAACTTTCATGGTTTGGGTCACGGTCATACCCAAGTTTCTTCCATTGAGCTATCTTCGACCCGTAATGAATCACTACGTAAAAGTAGGAATCAAATAGCAGAATTACATCTGGGGACAAAGAGCAAACGTCTAAAAGAACGGGAATCGGGGGCCCGTCAAATGAATATTGGGTAAGAGTAGGTTGTATCATTATTAACGATCCCACGACTCCTTCTCGGTTTAACATCAACTGGAAAAACGCAGTTTCATCGGGACTGCTGTTGAACACGTCGATAAACTGAGACCTTCTTAAGTGATACATAAATTGCGGGTAGAGAGAGAAGTTTGTAGAAAGACGAAAAGATGAAGGGTCTTCGGGTATGTAGTCACCAAACTTTGATGCAAAGCTAATTAGTTCTTTATCAAGCCATCTCACCACCTCTCGAGGGAAATTCTTTTCAGTTTCATGAACCGCGAGTCTAGCCATGACTGCAGCCGCGGTTTCTTGGTCAAACCCAGCAGCAATTTCTGGTGCACCGCCACTAACCCATCTTCTAGCTGCTGAAGTTACCCGTTTTCGAATCCCCATATTTCCGTGTCTGTATTTTGTTATAAACTGTATAAAAAAAGCCGTCCCAGGCTGCGGTTTTTGTACTTCACTCACTTGAAAGAAGAAGGCGATGCAGGTTTTATCCGTTATAGTTCCAAGTTTCCATGTGTATGTCCCCCCTTCACCGATCTCCTTCTGGCTTACCGAACTGTTTTTTCTCCTGAGGGAGACACACGGCCCAATCGCACCACATATTTTCACATCTTTTGTGGTAATTATCTCAACAGTAACATCAAAACACATATTCAAAATCCCTTGTTGGTCGCGACTGAAAATGTGACGTAAGCATTTTCTGAATTGATCCGATTCAAAAGATTCCGCCAACATTATGAACCCGCCCGATTTCTCTACCGAAGCCCGCATCTCCGTTACTCCAATTTGATCAAGTGAACACGCAAAAAGATCAAGAACCATGGATAAATCTGTTAATTTCTGTGATATATGTCTATAAAATTCACAAGATTTCCAGTAGAAAGGAGCATTTCCACTGTTTATCTCGCGGTGAGTTCTGATGGAATGATTCAGATCTTGACTCACAATCATCCCTGGTCCCACGGTAGCGGGTCCAGATGTGAAAACCATTACACGGGACCCGTTGTGGACCGAAAAACCTTCTAGAAGGGCTATGGCAACTAGTATTGCAGCACCCGTACACCGTGGAGAGCGATTACCTGGGGCTAGTGGTGATGAATGGCGGATATCTTCAATGGCTGTGGTAATATTGAATTCACATTCAGAAACTGGTAAAATGAAACCGGGCTTTTGTAATTGCACCCCCTGTGTTTTTCCAAGTTGTTGCCTCGTCGGATGAATCCCGAGAAAATCTATGATCTGATAATGTAGAAAATAAACAGATACAAACGATAAATCCATGGAAATAGTGGTTTTAATTTCGATAATACCTATTCTAAAGATATAAGAGTTCAGTTTCTATTGTAATCTTTTCACATGCAACAAGTTTATGACAATAATAATCTTGAGATTTAACTTACAGAAAATATTTAACAGGTTTACGACAATAGAAATCAATACAAGAGCTTAACGAGTGTGAGGGTGCAAATCAACATTACCCAATCCCGTCTGAGCGGGGTATGGAGAGGGGTGCAATTTGCGTTTCTAAATAAGGAATTATATTTGAAACCAATATGATTTTCAAATAAAGTACTAAACATGTACCACTATGTTACATATAGAAAATGTGTAAGGTACCGTAAACTTTTTAAAGCGGGTCAAACGAGAAAGTCAGGTTGACTTCCAACACTCTCTGTCCAATTATTTTGAACTCGTACATAATATATATTTAGAAGTAAGTTAAGAAAATTATTATTAGAATAATGACATAATTTTTGTTAGTGGAGTGTATAAAGGTCAGAACTTTTAGAATAGAAGATTGAGTTAGGATAGGAAACTATAATTCTCTGACTCTTGTACTATGTATCATGGTATTCTAATTTGCCATTTGTCTTTTATGAACTGTATTGTTATCTCAGCTAAAAAACATATTGGCAGTTTATTTCCTCATATAGTCAACAAAAGAGTCAAGTCGAGTCTTGGTTTTATGACTTTATCTTTGTACACATTGATATGGTGTAGTCGTGTAGGGTCCTAGTAGGGTTAGTTCTACTTCTAGTTTTTGCTATCTGTAACTTTCATGGACGAGTATTCTATATGTACTTAAAATTACAAAATAAAACAGTGTTCTAAGTTCTTTTGAGTTTTTCAAAGTTTTTCTGTTGAGATAAAAACCCAAATTGGCATGCTTATTCAAACCTTAAGAAGTGACAAAGCACTTGAGTAGTTCTCTACTCCTTTTACAAAGTTCATGGCATCTCAAGGCATGTACACCATTCTCCATGCCCTAGGGATCCCACCCCCACCCCACCCTAAAGCAAAAAAAAGGGAAAAAACGAAAATTTAGAAATAACAGATCTTCGTCTAGTTAAGCTTCAGAAGTTTGGGGTGACACTTCTCTCAGCTACATGCTATCGTATTAATCACATGCAATTTCAGTGTTACAAGATTAGATCCCTTTCCCAGTTCTTTTTCCTTCTAAATCAATCACTACATCATCTCAATTATGCCCATTTGGGTGTGTTTGTTTGTCCATTGTTTGGATCTAGGGCGACACAAGTTAGCCCTAAAAAGGGCTACAAGTACCACGCTTATGATCTGAGTATTTCATGACTATTGATTTCACATTCTTCGACCAGCAAGTCCATTTCACAGTCAATCAACAGGAGCCATACAACCTTGATCAAGTTCTTACACTCCTACAGGAACCTATCTACTGCCACCGTTCTAACCTTACCATCAACAGCAAAGTCCTGTAGCACATACTGCCAAGAATTCACCTCCACCTCCAACTCCAGCTCCGCGGGAGCAGACATATTTCCTCTTGTCTAACGAAAAGGTACAAGACATGTTACTAATCCTTATCCATGTATTATTAAATGAACTATGATTGTTTATAACCTACCTACTGCGGCTTAGCTAGTTTTGCCTTTATTCATATTTCTGGAACTATCAGAAAAGCAATATCACATCCTTGGTGGCATTAATTTGACAGATGAGGTGATGAAATCACACTCAAATGGTACTCTAAACTAGGTTCCATTACCTTCAGCAAAAAAAGTAGTTGGTTGTCGCTGGATTTTCAATTCTTAAGTGCGTTCTGATTTGCTTATTTGCAAAAAGATACACTTAGATATTTAACCTAAATTACAGTGATAACCTTTTCTCCTGTTGCAAAAATGTCTGGTATACGACTTCTATTGTCTATGAAAGCTATTAGTAATTGGTCTCCTCATCAACATATCAAAAATAACTTTTTCCATGGTGACTTGCAAGAAGAGGTATAAGTAGAGCAACACCCTAGATTCATCGCTTAAGGGAGTCCGGATTGATTGCAAACATTGGAATTCTTTATGGACTCCAAGAACTTGGTACAGTAGATCCAATGTTATGATGAAAGAATTGGATGCTATGGTTAAAGAATTCGAGATAATAGGTAATGAAGAAGATCATTCATCTTCTATAGATGTTCAAGATCGTACATACTGATACGACTCAGAAGAGGGAGGGGACTGGCAATTATCTATATTAGTTAATAATATATATTAGTTAGTACTTTATCTACTTTACATATTTATTATTATCTAGTTAACATATTTAAATGGTTTCCTTAATTTTGGAGTTAGGTTCGTTTATTTAAAGGGACAGGGTTAGGCTGATTAGGGGAGGAGAGTTTATAGTTATCTAGTTATTTTCTTTGTTTTGGAGATCTCCTGAGTCTCAAATATCATGCCCCTTTTGTATCTACAAGCATCTGATTAAGGGTGTTTCTATCTTATTATTGATTATCAATTTGATTCGTATCACATACCTACTTGATAGTCTATGTTGAAGATATAAAATAATTGGAACAATGTCATCGGTGTCCAACAACTTAAAGATCACCTGTTCAAACATTGTCAAACCAAGGATTTCAAATACTTCAGGCAAGTCGTAGATTCAAAAGATAAAGAGTAAAAATATCTTAGCGGTAGTATGCCTCAGATGTCCCTGAAATAGTTGGTCTATTTAACCATGTGGAATTGGCTTCTCTATTAGAAAAGGTTGGTTTGTTGCTAATATGACACTCAATTACTTCTTTAAGTAACCTCCCCTAATGCACGCACAACTATTCTTATGTGAGGCATATTCACTACTTTCGCTAATATGATTTCATGTCGTGTTCTTTAATCCTAATTGCAGTTCAGTTTCACATACTTAATGATGATATTTGAGACTTAAATTCATCAAGTACTTCACAAATACATAATAAAGGTCTTATAATTAGTTTTGTACTAATTTGAGTCAGCTTAGGAATTAGAATCACAAAGCACTGCTGCAACATCACAACAGCCCTGTTTTAGGGTCTGTTTGGTGTGCTTGATAGTCTTATTAAGGTCCAAGTTCACAGGCAACATTACGAACATAGAAAGATAGCTAGTAGTAGTCATCTCAAATCAATTAAAGATAAGATTTCAGTACTATGATGATGTTTATAGGGTAAGCTTGAATAATGGAATTTATAAAGGTTACTTCAAGTATTTTGGCACTTAAGCACTCATAAGCTAGAAAAAGTGATTTACAAAAGTAAAAGTAACTTATAAGCATTATTCAAAAAACCATGCGCCTCAAGGGCATAATTTCAACCTCTTTTTTCTCAAAGCCCTTATGTTTCAACTCAACCTCCATCCAAATATAGAAAAGACCTCATCGTATCTTAGCTTTAATAGATAAAGTTAAATTAAATACTAAAATGGTAATATTTTCTCTGATTTGTAAACACCACAATCAATGTTGGTAATATCATGTGCAAAGGAGACTTGTAATAAGTTCAAGTCTAATGAAATCATGCTATTGGGCTTACACATGGGTGGATATGTATCTAGGTTTACTTGTTTCCATACCATAATAAGTCTACTAATAAGGATTATGAAATAAAGACCGAAAACAAACAATTACATTAAGCATCATTAGAAAGCCAATCAAACTCTAACGTCGTCTAAATTTATATTGTTAGATTCATCTTTTTGTTTAATAAAAAGTAGCCACATCGTAACAAGTGGTAAGTGTAACTACCGGATGCCTAGGGAACTAGGTGGCTTTTGGAAAGAGAGTAATGTTTGACACATGTATGTCCGATGATATTTTTATTTATGAGCCCTTTTGGTGCTTTTATTAGATATGTGTTAATATCATCTTTTATTAAGGTTTAGGATTACTACTTTGACTTGAATACAAAATCACTATTGAAAATCTAAAATTAGGGATTAAAAGAACTATTTTGATTATGTTCAATATAGTTGCTCACTTGCTCTGAACTAGGTTTTACTGTCAAAAAGAAACAAATTTAAATATCCAATCATGCATTCAGTAAACCATGTCATATCAAGATTTGCAGGGTGGCAAACATATTCATACAACATTAACAGTAAAGATAACTCCAATGCATATGAAACCAAGCATACCTGGCTAGAAGAAAGATGGCGTTCTCCATCGAAGACAACCACTCGTAAACAATCCGTAAACCCAAGATCATAAACTCTCACCATTGAATCGAAAACAATCAAACCCACCATCGAATTTTCTGGCAATTGAGCAACAATCAACAACAATTCATTCTTAAGAGCTTGAAGCTCATCTTCACTAGAACAACCATCCACCACAAATACAAACACTGGACCAATCCCCAACCCTCTTCCCCCTACTCCTCGCTGATCCAAACTCGCTAATGAAGAAGACGAATGTGATAAAGAATTTGACCTAGCTAACCCTAACCCATTACTAGTTCCCCAATTATGAACCGGATTGGAATTCATCCGGGTCGGGGTCATCAAACCCTGATGACCTAATTGGTATTCAACAGTACTGTAAGTTGGAAAAAGCTCAGCCGGGATATTATTTTCCCCAATTTCGGCATATGATCTTGGAAACGAATTCTTCTGATAACAAAACGGGCAAACCCAGATTCGAGAAGGGTAATCAACACGCGCGTACGGGTTTAAGACGGACCCACAACGAGAACAGATCAATGGATCGTAAGATAAGAGTGGGAGCTCGTTGAATTTCATTAATGGAGTTTGCATTATTGATAAAGGGATTACCAGATCGTTTGATTCGGTTTTTGATACTGGCCATGAATTCCATGACCATCGTAGGCCTTCGATTGCTTCCAATTCAACGAAATCCATATTGATAGACAAGAAACTAAGTTGGAGTTGTGTTCTGGATTGACATAACTCACTTCGATCCAAGGGTTTCGTCGAAGTTTATGATTGTTTTGTTTCAGGTAAAGTGGCCGGCGTAGATGAAGATGCCGGGGAGAGGAAAAGTCATACACGTGATATCACGTGCAACAAAATTTATTAAACTATTCATTCTTTTTAAGATTAATAATAACATATTATGTGATGTTGCTTTCGTATATCACGTCTATACAGTTATCTCGGTCAAAAATCAAATATCGGTCAAGGACCGAGATTTGAAATAGCGGTCAAGGACCGAGATTTGAAATAACGGTTATCGCGGTGAGATATCGGATTTTTATATTATGTAGAACATATGTATAAATATAATCAAAATCATAAAAAAATTAAATAAAAATCATAGAACTCTAAGTCAAAAGAAGAAAGCCTCTATTTGTTGCTTGTACAAGAATGAAACAAGGAAGGGAAATGTGTGTTAATTAGGTTTTAAGGTTGAGAAATAGGCTATTAAAGTGGACAGAAGAAAATC
>JAUEJL010000635.1:0-10497 GCA_032274825.1 Drosophyllum lusitanicum | reverse complement strand
CATCTTTATTACACATAGACCAGCGACACAAAATGCTTTAAGGCAACTAGAGGCATCTACAGACATAAATTTCAACGATTGTGATAGATTTACGGAACAGTTATAACTTTTTCAACAGACACCTAATCTTCCCTCAGATTTTTTCTGGGAGAATTTTAAATTACTAGCAGAAGGACATTATATACAGATCTGGTCTCATAAAAACTGGAATATACTCCTTCCTTTTTCAGGCGACGGAGATACAATGAATATAGACCATATCAACAACGAAGACAATGAAGACAATATGGAGTTCTCTCTGGACGACGATACAACAACTGCACCATCAATTGATGAAACTCATAGAGACTTCTAGAAGATACAACAGCTCAAGACGCAAGCAATGACGCACGACAGCAATAATTCATGAACAGTCGAACACTGTTCACTTTTTGAAAATTTCGTTTATTGTACTGTTTACTTTTAGACTTTTGTTTTCTTTTAAGCACAATTTACGCGCTCCTTTATTCTGTAAATTATTATTGTTTTGTCGTTTCATGCTTTCACTCGTCCATATAAGACGACTCACAATTCAATTGTAAAATACCAAAAGCAGAAAGCAATAATATTACGAGTTTATTCAAAAACTTATGGCAGCTTAAAACCTCTCTTTCCACTCTCTTAACATAATCCTTTATTCCTAAATCCCTTTGTACTTTATATTAAACCCTTTTGGTTCCGCTCCAAGCCACTTCACATCCATTCTTATAATACCTTGCTTTCTTAATATGTTATCTTTCAAGAACAGAATATGGTGTGTTTTTAGCAAAAAAAAAAATCATTATGCATGCATATCTAAGCAGTGATCGAAATTACACAAAAACCCAGATCTAAAAAGAAAAATGTAGTCATGATGTTGAAGAACCATGCTTTTAACACAATGTAGTACATAACACCTTGGTTTAGAAAGTTTTATATGTAACTCACCATCAAATGTATCAGATTCTGTTGCATAAAACCAACAACGAACCATGATCGGTGACTAGAAACTAGAAATCACGACTACTTAACCAAAGAAAGAAACAAACAGTTCGTCTAGCTGAAGTATATGGAGATCTGAGGAATATCGACATCATTATCATCGTCATCCTCACAAGCTACCACCACGTCAAAATGTCGTCTATTTGGAGGGAGATCGGCTTTAGCCACTTCTTTAACGAGATTCACCATCTTTTTATCCATTCGGTCTTTATGCCTTGGGAACATACTGTTATACAACAAACAGCTCCCGAAAGAGATGCTGTAAGCATTAAGTCCTTTGTTTTTCAGCCATTGAAGAAGCTCTCGTAAAGTGGGGTTTTCTCTAATGATCCAACGGTCCCAAACGGTCCAGCTCAGATCCTGGTGTTTCATCACCTTTGGTGGGACAGGTTCAGCCATTGAGAATAGAGGTAGTGCCATGTTGGCAAAAGTGTTTCGGTAGTCCTCCACTTTGTGACCTCCGTTTAGGACCTTGTAAAGTTCAAGACACACAAAACCGGTGGCCATGGCGGTGGCAGTTGCTATGGCAGGAATAATCCTGCCCGCAATAAATTTGGCCTTCAGCTTATCGACTTCCGGGATGCTGTAATTCCTAGCTCTCATGTTTGCAAGTCCAGCTATTAGGTCCATATGATAGTTGGTGTCATCATCCTAAACATTCAAGATAAAACAGTTAGTAAAAATGGTTATTTGGTATGCATTATTTGTTTTTACTTTAGTTAGTAAAAAATTACAAACTAAAATCATGTGTGGTCTTATATGTTTATCAGAAAAAGATAAAGGTTTTAAAATTTTATGTTATTAAAATAAAAAAATTGCTATTAAGTAATTACATAAGCTCAACAATATCATAAGAATGATCAACTGAGCAAGCAAAGAAACATGCACCGGCCTCGCTTTAGACCTAACCCAGTTTTGATTAGTAATGTAAACATTCAATAAAAAATGGCTACTATTTCATAAATTTCAACCGCAAAAGAACTTTTGTACTACTTTCAAAACCATTCGACCCGTTTCATTTTTAAACTACTTTTCTTCTATATTACCCATCTACCCGATAGAGATAAAACATAACTTGAATTGACCCACTCATAAGAAAATGGGTCCAAATTGCCACCTCTAAACTTAACCAATCAAAGAACATAACACACACATAGTGATAAAGAGAGAAAACAAGTACCTTCTCAAACTGAATCGGGTTCATTCTGAAACCAGTTGGGAGCTTCTTGTAACATATTTTTAACTTGTTAACCAAATCAGTTATCACAGCAGAATCATCGATCGATGCAGTGGACATGCTAGTAGCCTTTTCATCCGTTACAATCTTTACGTTCTTTTTGGGCTCGAACTCTGGGACAATTACTTTACTAACAGCTTCAGCAAACTTTGTAGAAGATTTGACCCACTCAGGAATTGAAATGCCATAAGATTCTGCTCGTAATACTGATGCTGCAATAACAAAGTTAAGATGACTTTCGTCTTCAACAGAGAACTGCAGGGCGCGTGGAAAACGTTTTGGGGCCGACCAGAACGGGGTCCCACTACTGTTCATGGCATCTTCCGGGAAAGTGTAAGTGAGTTGTTTGACACGATTTGCAAAGTAGTCTTCAAACCTGGTTACGTATAAGTACAAATACAGAGAGCATGTAAGAATATTAAGGGAAAGTGTGAACTGTACGTAAGTATGCGTATGAATTCGGATGTTCAATCGCTAACAATTTAGATTTTAAAAAATAAAAAAATGTAGCTATAATGGGGAGTGGACCAAACAGGTCAAAAGGGTTGAAAGTCGCTAGCATTGTATTTTAATGCTTATGAGCTCATCAAACATTGTATTAAAAAAATAGATTATTTGAAGACGCGGATATAAGAAATTTGGAAAAAGTGTTTTATCCTCGATCGTTTCTTTCGAAAAATTAGTTTATCAATACAATGATATAGTTTGATAACCAAAATTAAACATTAATTATTTTAAAGAAATGAAGATAAGAAAGTGTTCGCTGGGTCTGACCAAACCCAAACCCGTCTCTAACCGTACAAAAAATTACCCATTTGACCTGTTAACCAAGTTGTTAACTCATCCGCCACCTTTGCCACCTCTAGCAAAATGTTCAAATTTGAATTATGAGTATAAAATGAAAATTAAAAAACATTACTTTAAGCGGGCCCAAGTTATGCAATCTGTGAATGATTCACATCGCTCCTTTTCTAGGCATTCAAGTACACGTTCCAAATTATCCCTCGCCTGTGCATCTCCAGCTTTTTCCATTCCTGAAGTATATTCACTTGGATTAGACAAATATGCATTTGCTTCCGCAGGTGTTTTCTCAAGCAGTCCTTCAAACTCTGACCGAGCCCATGTCAAACAATGGTCAATGTTGTGAGGGAATGAATGCACGGTGCACATTGGCGCCTGTTTCTCTGGTGGGTCCCGTGAGGCGCCATAGTTCTCCGTCAAGTGAGGAATAACCATCTGTGTGTTACACTTGGCACCTAAAGTTCCGGACTCTAAAAGCGGTTTTTGAAAATACAGACACCTTTGATCGATATAAAGCCTTGCGTTCACGTTATCAAGAGCGTTAACCACAACACTAAGATTCTCCCAAAATGTATCATCGAACACATTTTCAGTATCAGGGCTTGCACGGTTTTGAAGTGCTTCAATATGAAAATTGGGGTTAATCAATGAAGCGGCGGTTGCAGCCACAGTGGATTTTGCTTGACCAATGTTCCAATCTCGAAAAAGAAACTGTCTGCTAAGATTGCTTTTTTCAATAACATCATCATCAGTGATTGTTAGCTTCCCTCCATTACCACAAGAAACGCCCATTAATGCTAAATTTTTTAAAAACTCGCAGCCTAGTGCACCAGATCCCACAACAAAAACTTTAGCTTCTTCTAATTGTTTCTGCAGCTTAGCCCCAAAGACTGAAATCTGAGCATCATATCGGCTATTCAACGGCTTCAAGTCATTGGGATCTAAGGGTTCGACAGGAAGGGACTCGAGAGAGTCAAAATAGAAAAACTGTAGACCAAAACAAAAATTAAATAGGCCCGTTAAGATGGATCGGACATTCTAAGCATAGAAAAGATAAGGGCAAATTTCATTAAAGGATAAAATAAGTTGCAAAATTTCCTAATTTGGAGAATGTTAGTAAATTTCATATAAAAAGGTTCTTTAAAAAGGGATTAGAACATTCGGTGACCTATTTAAAAAGTTAAAAGAAATCCTAAACTTTTGAAACTTGCATTACCTTTCTCCATAAAATTGACTTTGAAGTTCCAAAAATAAGAAAATTTATAACTTATGTTACTCTCTAATAAAATGCCCAAAAGATAAACAAACAAGAGGATGTTTGGATGTTAGCATTAGCACTGAAAATGATTACGTGATATTTTACAGAACTGGAATCAGATGACCATCTGTAATATAAAATGTTGCAGAAAGTAGTTCATAGATGTGCTCATGGCATTTAAATTTTTTATCAGTGTTGTAAAACTCAGCCTACAAGGCCGAGTATGCAGCTTGGACTCGCTAATCGGTTCTTGACTGAGGCGATTTGAGCAAATCAGCAAAAAGAATGGTTTGGGTCAAACTCGGTCCAACTCGGGAAACAGGACGTAAAAGCCTGTCAATGATTTTTAATAACTAAACAACCCCAACCCTCTTCAGTTTAATGAAAATTTGATTAAAAAAATCTTGTTTTTGTTCAATTAAATGTCAATCTGAAGAAAAAATCTTGTTTTTGAACATGTTTATTTTTCTAGTTCAATTTTGCTATGAAATTATAGTATTTGGCTATTCGTCATACGTATAATTCCAAAATTTACCCAAAATAACCCAATCCGGGTCCTTCCTGCCTAAGCCAATTACTCGCTCCCTGCCTAGGCCAATTACTCACTACACCCAGGCAACCACTCGAGTAGCGCCTCGCGAGTTTTAGAACATTGTTTTTAATAATCAGATAATAAGTTGTCTGGGTGTTTGACAAATTTTGATAATTGATAATTAATAAATAAAGACCAAGTAAAGACATATTCGTGGAAAAAAGGAGACAGGTTGATGAGTCGCAAATAGAAGCCTATAGAAAAAGGTTAAATAAGGGGGTCAATAAGTAATTTTATTTTAGCCTCGGCATATAATTTCTGTTGCAGCTATGACAAACTGTTTGACACTAAACAATCACAAAATTAGCAGCAGAATATGTTCATTTAAACATTATTACATTAAAAACTAATTATTTCAACTTTAGGTCATGATACTCAGCTCCAAAACACATACACACCCCAATAAAACGATATAACGAGAACTAACCTGAAGTAGTGGATGGAACTTTCCAGAACAAGCCTTCACAACTTCCTGTCCTACAATACCACCAAACATAGCTGCCATAGGATTCAAAACAGCCCTCGCACCAAAAGCAAAATGTCTGACAATTTTCTCATCAATCTGATCAATCTTTTCATCTTTCAGTTCATCATTCATTTTAATAACTAAAGAAATCAATTTCTGAGCGTCTTCTTCAGATCCCGCAACAGGATATCGACCCAAATCCGATACAAACTTATCCAATGCTTGAAACAACAGATGTAAAAGTGGTGGGCGATCAAACTTTGAGAAATCACTAAGAAGAAATTCACCAGGATCTTTGATTGCTTCTTCCAACGGTTTAAATTTCAACACTTTTGGTTCTTTTAGTTGAGTTACAATTCCACCTTTCTTATATTCACCGTAAAGTGTGGTATCTTCTTCTATGCTGAATGAAAACGGTTTTGCATTTATTACTTTCCTTGGTTGTCCATCATTTAGTTCCAACATCCCGTGAATTTCTGAGAATACAACTAAATCTCCGTCTTGAAACTCGAGTCGTTCATCATCGACACATGTGACAAGTGGCGGGCAGTCGTTGCTTATGGATGCAATGATACCTGTGTGTGGGTCATTACCATCGGTGTCGAAAACCGTGAATTTAGGACCAAAGTCACAAAACACGCTACCAAAAAGACCACGGACCTCTGATTTTATAAAAGCGATTGGAGGCTCGTGTTTATGGCAGAAATTGTCAAATTCAATTGCTTTCTCCAGACTAATATCAGTGAACACTACAGCCTGCAGCAATAATTGTTTGAAGTTATGAGGTAATCAGCAAAAAAAACAAGAATAAATATGATTTAAAATTCAGTGAGTATGACCTGAATGAAACTTTTACCTGAAATAACTAAAATGATAATCAAAATACATAATTTGTCTGCTTTCAAGAGGCTGGCATCTATCCAAAATGACCAAATTTCAAAAAGCAGGTTTTCTCCAGTGATTCTTAATTTAATCCTATTTGGCTATTTATATAATGAAGTTAATATACTATCTTAATCCTATTGCTATATAGTTTTGGCTTATTAAAATCTATTGTTTTCATCTGCTTTAATATTTTAGTGCCACAAAATGTCCGTTTTAATCTAAGGTAAGATTTAGAATCTCTTAAGAAGGTGAGGTTTAAGACTAGAGTTCTTTAATCTATCAACTACAATGAATCGTATCTATTTTTGTATTCGGTCATCCTATGCATTGTGTTTAAACAGATTTCAGAAATAATAGGCATGTAAAATTCGGATAAAGAACCTTCATGATAACTCATATTAACTTGAAACATTGATAAACATGGGCAAATATATGGGAAATATGGTGTCACATTCTAAGTGACAAAATTCTTGATCAAGAAACTCATGAACGACATGAGCAAAAAGAAGGGACTTAGAATTGTACCGAGTCTAGAGAGCGCAAACGATAGCTCAAAGATGACAATAAGTCTTTTTGGATGAATCTAGTTTTATGCTTGAAATATGATGTTAAATTATGATTGCACAACTCCTTAAAAGATAAATAAAATTAAAAATTGACTTATGATACAAACAATCTATCATAGTTAATAAAAAAGATGTTTGACCACAAAAAACTGACAGTTAACTATGATGAATAAACATAAATCCAGAAGTTGTTGGTATACAAATTGTTATACCTACAATAAAGGTGGTATTATTATCAATAAAAGTCTGTGATGTGTGTGCTGATAACTGTAGTTATACGCTCGATTATAAAGAATCAGATTATTTGGCTTACTCCAACACTTATACCAAACTATATAGGATTATAATATTTGATTATCGCTGAGATAAATAATATGGATAGCATTTATGAGCGAAACAATCAAGTAATAGTCTGTTTAGCAATGTAATGCTCATAGTCACATGGTTCGCTGAAGTAGAGGCAATCTGCGATTGGTACGTTTCGTACCAAATCACGGTACGATTTCGAACCAAACATACCCTGGTACGCAAATTGGAACGATAGGAAAATCGAACCAAATCGATACTCAATTTCGATTCTGTTGGCTTTAAATCGAGAATGGGAACGCAATTAAGAACGATCCGAGGAATGTTAAACACGAATCGATGGTCAATTGGAACGTTAATTGCAACGATTGTCAAATTGAACCAAATTGAGGTTCAATTTCGAGTCTGTTTGCTTTAAATCGCTAATGGGAACACAATTAAGAACAATCCGAGGAATGTAAACACGAATAGATGGTCAATTAGAACGTTAATTTCATAGGCGGGAAAGACTGTGTCGTTCCGTGACCCCCGACTCATCGATTACAGGTTCTCAGTTGTCCACACTTGTCGATTTCATCTTCTGATTATTCAATTACTGATTCTAAATCCTATTTAAGTGTTTAGAATGTTGAATTTCTTTCATATTCAACATTACCACAACCAATTCCACTCTTCCCTCCCACTGTCCACTACTTCACCTGTTCACCACTATCAGCTTCTGTTTTTTTTCCTTCATTCAAAATGGTTTTTGTCTTAATTTGATTTTATGGGAAGTATACAATTTATATCTGTAAGAATTAATATTAATATAATTATATATTTTAGTAGAAGGTACATCGTTCCTAGGAAATTGGTATTTCGTACCGGAGGCAAACGGAAATGAACCTACCCCCATCGTACCGGGAACTTAAAGACCTAGCGAACCGCGTTCCCGTACCGTAGCGAACCCAATTCCATGTGACTATGGGTGAGACTCTCGTAGTGGCTAGGGTTGCATCAGGTTTTCCAGAGACTTATACTAAGAGCACAGACACTGATACCACGTACCATCAACCATGTAACCCAAACAGGTTGGTGAAATATTTTTTATATATTGAATGAAGAAAATCCCTCTACTTATATATAATACATGGCCTATGAAAGGCCATTAAGTTAATCACTACTTTAATGCTACTTAATTACTAGAGCATATATAGTCTCTGTAACAGGTAGTTTAGGATCTTTATTTATGAGATTCCCTTTGCTTCAGTAGATTCCAGTATCATCTATGTGTAACGGAGTGAACTTTCCTTCACACTCTATTTACTTAAATGCTTGTAGTGTATGATATGGAGTACAGTTAGATACAATCCATACGCTTTTTCATATGTATCAATATTGGTGATGCATAGCACCTTTTAGACTGGGAGAGTGGGAGGTGGGAGCAACACTATGGTCTAGCATTGAATCAACATCATGATGTTACATCATTGGTCTTCACTTACATTTTTTATAGAGGCCCAAAATAAGTAGCCGGGTGTGGAGAGAATAAAGGTATACACAGAGTTCCATAGCAAAACCAGATCCATTGTTTGTTAGAAGACAAAATTTGGGAATAATGTATTTGGGTTGCTGCTTATGAAGTGATTTTGTGTCTCTTGGTTTGCAAATGTTTCTATAATGTCCTATTAGCTATTTGTCAGTTGCTCTAATAGTTCTGCAGGCTTGATTTTTTTTTCATACAAAACAAGTAGATGCATTTAGAATATTACATTCTTATGTGCTAACAGTCTAAAATGTATAATTTGTCTTCCTTGCTCTTTTCTAGTGGTTACTTTTTGGAGTTTTGACAGGTCAACTTGTTTCTACTTCTATTTACCATTCATTCATGCATAAAATTAACTTCTTTGACTAGTTTATTTCAACTTTTAAATACTACTCCGTCTTCCTGATTCTACATCTTTCAATATGCTGACACTATTGGTTTTGAGCTTATGCCTTGAAAGTTGTAAGAATATATATTTCCTTTAATAATGTTTGTTTTATTTGATATATATTGTAGGGGTATTGACCTTTCAAGATGGAGAGAGCTTGAGAAGGAGAAAGGAGAAAAAGCTGATTTGGAGAAGTTTGTTCATCATGTGCATGGGAATCATTTTATTCCTAATACAGTATTAGTGGACTGTACTTCAAGCACTGATGTTGCAGACCACTACCATGACTGGTTGCATACAGGAATTCATGTCATCACCCCAAATAAGAAGGCAAATTCCGGGCCACTTGATAAGGTAACATGTTTATACCAAAATCCTTTTCTGGTCGTCTTAATTCCCTAGACATGAAGTTGTTTGTATATATATATGTGTGTGTGTATCTATGTAATATAATATAATATATTTGAGAGTTCTTGATGGAGCCCTGCACTTGATGATGATGATGCAGTATTTGAAGCTGAGAGCTCTTCAAAGGCAGTCATTCACTCATTACTTCTATGAAGCTACTGTTGGAGCGGGTCTCCCGATCATGCATACTTTACGAGATCTCCTTCAAACAGGAGACAAGATTATACGCATTGAAGGAATTTTCAGGTCAATCAAGCATCCCTGTTATATTTGTTATATGTGGCTAATTGCTAGTGCTATAATATACTGTGAATAATGTTAGGGATAAATAAAATCTAGTTTGAAATGCTCAAAATTTAATATTATTATTCTTTGCTTATCATCCAAAAATGTAATTGTTTTTGTTTCTAATGCAGCTTGTAACTTATAATGTTGGCTTAAGTTATGTTTTCTTGTGTGGATTAAATTCTTTTTTAACTCGGTTGTTTTTATATAAACTCGATATGTTAATTATGAGAGTTGTAGTTGCTACAAGACTGATGCTTCTCTCCTTTTAGCAACAGAAATTTGTAGTTGATAAATGGACGAATTTGTTATAACTTTACTTATGTGTCTTTGCAGTGGGACATTGAGTTATATATTCAACAATTTCGTTGACACACGAGCCTTCAGTGACGTTGTGATGGAGGCAAAAGCAGCAGGTTATACCGAACCAGACCCTAGGGATGATCTTGCTGGAACAGATGTGGCCAGAAAGGTATTTTTTTAAATGAAAATATAGGTACAGACGGTGTGTGTGTGTATATATAGGGGATGGTTGATTTGAGAACCGTTTTTATTGCGAGTACTTTGGGAACCAATCTTGACCCTTGATTAATAAATCAATGGCCAATACAAATGACGACTTTAAGTACAGTCCGCCCGAACCAGACCCTAGGGATAATCTTAATGAGGGTATTTCGGGAAAATCAAGGCTCGATCTTTAATGACAACTCACCCGGACGCAATTCACGGTTGGAAAATTATATAAAAGACCAAAATACCC
>JAUEJL010000624.1:0-10498 GCA_032274825.1 Drosophyllum lusitanicum | reverse complement strand
TATCACGAAATAAGACATTCTCTAACCAATCATGTATGCCAATTCGTAAAGTGGTATAAATGAGATGATCAAATGGCGCAAGTCCAAATGACCTTTCTAAATCCAAGTGATATTACTTTGATGATACATGACCAAGTGACTCATATGCACTAACAAGTCCAAGTGACTCTCTCAGGTCCAAGTGGTACTCATGTATACCAACAAATTTCTAACACGAATTTTTAAACTCTGAATTATACAATTTACTGTTTTCGAATTATTTATTCATAACATAAAATCTATAATAAAAAATAATAATTTGACTCTTGTTAAATTAATCAAATGGAAGACGTGATACTTTTGTAAGACATTAATTAAAAGTTATTGCGTATTTACCAAAGAGCATATTATCAAATGTAAAATAAGTTGTACGATCACAAACAAAAAGGCTCCACGTAACCCTTTTTGCAAAGAGTTGAAGAAACCATTAAATCACATAGGATCACGAGCCCCTTAATAATTTATTTATTTATTTATAAAAATAAATAAAATAAAATATTTAAAGAATAAAATGGAATCTAAGTGTTACATAGCAGCCGTCGAGTATGAAGCAGCGAGATCTTAGCCGTTGAATCTGGTGATGAGTCATGCAAAATGACAGCGTTCTAGAAACGTATGTAGTACCCAGAAGGTTCCTTTTTAATGAAACTGTGACGTGTATTGTCGGTAAGTAATTATTTGGTGCATCGCTGTTCACGACACTTTCCTACACTTCCTTCGTTTTATCACATATTTTTGTCATATACAATAACTAATTGTTGTTTGAACTATTATATCCTTAAATATACGGATGAGAATAAAAAATAGTGAGATTCTAGAGGTATAAAAGTCATAATTGTTGTGTGTGACAAAAACTTGTTGCGTACAAATCATCTCCCTTTAAACATCAGAGGTGATATATCTTCTTATTATTTTTTTCTATTTACCTTCTTATTTACATAATTAACATAAGTGTTAAAATCAATGAAGAAGATGAGAAAAGATAATTAGTGAATTTCACATGTCATAGAATATTTAAGTAGAAAGAAATAGTAGAATGATATATCATTTTTGTTTAAACAAATATATCTAATTTCTCTATGTACAAACATGTATAATCAGTTAACAGTACATTCTAATCTACAAGAGGTTAACAATTTAGGAATCTTAAGAGAGTTTTCTACTTCTTATCTAATAGAGGTTAATGTAGTTAACATGATAAAATAAGCCGATTGATTAACATGTTAGAATATACACTGTTACTTATGGTTCGGGTTGTTACTAATATTATATGTAAAACTACAACAACTACTACTACTGCAGAGATCAACGAATTCATACCACGAAGATACTCTATAATAGTAGACTTTGACATCTTGGCTATTAATTAAAATACGTGTTAATTATAATCATAAAATACATACATATATTAATGTTCCATCAAGCAAAACTTTTTTCCCATAATGGCTTGATTCAAGTAACATTTTTTTTAAGCAAAGCAATCAATTTCATACAACTTTAGTAATTACATGAGAAGGATAATATACGAGAAGATGATATATCCGACTTACATCACCTAAGTAAGTTGATATTGCTCGCACGTATTAATTGAATTGTTAAAACACGTATACGACCTTAATACTCTTCATCTAAGTTATATGTGATAAACATCAGCTCACTTAAATAACGTTAGTTATATGTATCATTTATTTATAACTTGTTCTAATAATTTTGTGTTGTATATCAGAAAAATTAACTTATTCTCATAAAAATTAACCATTAATATTACTTAATACTGCTTGGTGTTATTTTTTGGAAAAGGAAGAAATAAAAAAGCATGTTTAAAACGGATCTAAAATTATTTTTTTTAGTTTCGATTGTTGTCAAAAGAAAATAAATTACAGAAATTAAAAAAAGAAAGAAAAAGAAAAGGGTACTCTGCCCGTCTTGGGCAGACGGGTCTCGGGCAGGGGAGACAATGACATTCAAGACAGAACTCAATGCCGTTGGCCCACTGCACAAGTGTCGCAATAGTGGCTGGTGAACCCCACACCTGTGTTTTTTTCTCTTTCAATATTTACATCTATCGTCCCTCTTGTTTAATAAATTTTCAAATAAAACCATCATCAATTTGTTGAGGCTTTTTTATACTTCTTTTTATCTTGATGTGAATACTTGAGTTTCACATTGTTTGAATTCGCATTCTATATTTTTATATCTTGAAAGAGTTAATTGCTTTTTTGGTCCTTAAGGTTTCGCAAAGATGCATGTTTGGTCCTTTAATAATCCTAAGTACATAAATCGTTCTTTATTTGAGAATTTTGGAGCAATACTAATCTTTTAACAAACTTCCGTTACTCTTGATCCTTTAAGTGCCATAAAATTGACTATTCTACCCTCCCTCTGTCAGACACCCCCACCCCCACCTCCATTTCTTTCTCTCTTCTCCCCTCTTTACACCCAACCACCGCCTCACCTCTCTCGTCGGAGAACGCCACCGCCTCACCTCCCTCTTCCATAAGTGTTTTATAATTTTAGGTAAACTTTTGGCAGATTATGAGGGGTTTAGACGACGGCCTTTTGTGTTGGCGGCAGTAGCTGTGGTGGTTGAAAGGATGATGGCTTTAGAAGCGTCGGCTTTAGCGACTATCGTTTAAGGTTTAATTTCTTCGGAGATCATCGTGGTGGAGTCAATAGATGCAAATGAGGAAAGTTTTTGGATTTTTTGAGGGCGAATTGGGATTTTGGAAGGGTTTGTTGAGGGGATTTTGGACAGATCGGAATTAGCAGATGATTCATCGGTGGGTAGAAGCGGCGGAGATTGTGGTGGTTGAGATAGAGATGGTGATTGAGATGATGGAGGTTTGGGTTCTTCAGGGGCCATGACGGGGTAAGTTTCAGAATTGGGGGTTGAGGATACAGCGGAGTTGATGGACGGGTGGCGGTGATGGACGGTGGACGTTGTATTCATGGAAGTGAATTAGACGGTGGCGAGGAATTCCGGTTGGTGGTAGTAGTAGTGGCGTTCGTACGTCGTAGGATATGGTGGAGGAAGAAGCAGATGAAAGTCACGTGCAGTAGACAAGAGGCATTTTGAAGTCACGTGCGGGTGAACAATTTACATCAAATTATCAAAAGGTAACCAGGGGTGTAATTTAAGGGTGTAAAGGAGCGTTCTTTGAGTCCCGGTTTTTTATTTATTGAGTTTAGATATTTTTTAAGTTTAAACTTGAACTCAGGTACTTAGAGCTCGACTCGTTTAAAATATCTAAAATTTAGAAATTGTTCTAAAATTTTCATTTAAAGGATATACATACACACATAATATAAAATTATATTATATAGAAAGCACGTTGATGATCGCTTGAACGAGTTCACTCTTTAATGCTTTAGCCCGGGTTCGTCTATTAAATGAGCTTCAGTCTAGGATCAAACTCAAGCTAGTTAAAGATCTACTCAAGTATCTCAGTAGGGATATAAATATATTAATAAAAAAGTTAATTACTATAAAGTTTTAAGTTTGGGATATAAATATATTAATAAAAAAGTTAATTACTATAAAATTATGAGATTTGAAGGTTTTTACATCAAAAGTTAAGTTTTGGAAGGTTTTTCACAAGAATAATACAGATCTTGATGGGTCATGATATAGTCCAAATTATACACATTTAGTGTGTTCTTTTCCTCATGCTTTGGCTATATTTCGTTGTAAATTTATGAATTTTAGTTCCTAATCTATTTGTTTTCACCATTGTATGTTTAAATTGGCAAATTAACTTAAAATGAAGCATATTGTTGCATTTTGAAAAGATTAGGGTCTTCACGGCTCTTTCAAAGCCATGAAGGCTACACGGTTTTCTCACAACCTCTTCATTGTCTTGTCCTATTAGAGAAATCTCCTTCACGACCATAATGAATCTTTTCATAACCGTGAAAAATCTCTTCATGTTCGTGAAGAACCCCCTGCGTACCTTTAAAAATAGAATTAAATCACATATTCAGGGGTTTCTACTTTTATACTTCTCTCCAATCTCTCTCCGTCCAATTGTCCAAAACAGTCCCACAACTTCACGAGAGCTTCAAGAAGGATTCAAGAGCATTTGGATGTGTCATTTTCACCATTTAGGAGCCATCAAGCTGCCAGCATAATCATCTTCATCCTTAGTTCTTCATTTGGTATACTCTTTCCTTAATTTCCACAATGCTTGAGCTAAGATTAGTTGATGTTTAGACCATCAGCATCCAATCCAAGTTACCTCATGCCACATCAGCATCCACATCATCTTCCACCTTCAACCCTATCAAACCTACAAACCCCCACATCCAACCCTTTTCAACCCACATCAAATATTAATAAAAAATATATATTAATTAAAGAAAGAGAGAGAGAGAAGAAAGAAAAGAAAAAAGAAACAAGTTTGGGAACCCGATCTGGAACCCCACCACCATCAACCCAATGGGTGTGATGGTGTTCCCATCGGGTGGAACCCCAACCCAACATCGGGTAGACCTCCGATGCGGATGGTCTTATGATGTATTTGTATTGATTATGGGCTAGAAACATTGGTTCACTTGGATTGATATGAATTCTATCTAGTTATGGTTTGCATATGATACTATGATCATATTTTTTGCTTATTTCGTGGTGGTATGATATGTCTTGTTCAATGAAGAAGTATATTTGATTGATATGATGAAATTTCCATGCCATGTGGTTAATCTATGCATATCATGTTGGAAAACTGTGTGTGTAAGTTGTCTATATTCAAGCGTATGTATACTTGAAACATGTATGATTATATTCGTATCACACTAGGAATGATGGTTGTTGATGTGATTATGATTGGCATGTATACTTGCACTACAAAATGTAAGCCATTTACTGACCGAAAAAAGCATCAGTAAAAGTCTAAATTCCGTCACTATAGATGATTTGGCTCCCTCTCACCAAAGAAAAAAGCTTCGGTAGCGGAGCAATAGCTAAAGGTCTATTGTGACGTACAATTTCCGTAACTAAAACCGTTGAAGCTGTAATGACTGAAAATTTCCGTCAGCTAAGAGTGTTTACCTCGAGTCATACTCATACCTATACCTACGTTTTTTTCTATCAGAAAAGGTATTTTATTACGGTCACTAAATATATTAAGAATCAATTTTGATTCATTTGCTTCCTTATTACAAAGGATAATATTATTTGTTTTAACTGAAATTTATATATAGAAAAAGAAATTTCTAAAATCATACATATCCTAAATCAAATAGCTTATCATTACTACTATTATATTTAAATGAGTACAAACAACCAATATCTAATATAAAATCTAGTTAGTATTAAGAACATAATTTCTAGAGATTCTAAATCAATTTCATAGTGAAGAGGCAATAGCTTGAGATGATTGTCTTCAATACAGTAGGTGTTAAAGCCGGGTAACCTGCAAAAAAGAAGTTTAAGTTGATACAAACATTTCAATTGCAAATGGATTTTAAGAAATAGAACTTTTACTACTATATTAACACCAATCTTTTTAATGTTTTCTAATGACCCGTTTTGACTCGAATCAGCTAGGACTCAAACCCATTTTAACCAAAACCCACTATACACAAGCTCATTTTGAATTGCTATCCGGCCGTCCCAACCGACCCGTTATGTTCATAGCAAAAAATTCAAACCGCCCTAACATGACAGAGGTGATGAATTTCCCATAATAAAGCTAGGAGGAATCGGCATATATATCCTCGAACAAATCAAACAACTTACATGTTCAGGAATTGGATCAGACTTGTAAAAAGCCTTAAGCTTGGCATCTAAAGATCCTCTCCAAAAGTCTAGCAAATAGAGAAAAGACATCAAGAACACCCGATCAAAATCTAGGCATTATGAATTTATGATGTTAAGTTCAACTCTAGCTAGATATAATACCTCAAGGTTTTCAAGGATCAAATCTTTGTCAAACACAAACTTCTTAGCATCATCAGTTCCAATACATCCAATAACCTGGGTAAGACATATTGTATATAGTTATTATTTGTACTTGATCTTGCAAAATGAAGAAAAAAATATAATTGGCAAGCAAAAATGCATGAAAAATATAATCTGCAATAGCCTATTGCCAATAGGCTTTCGAATTTCAAACATCTTCATAGGAACAAAACCTCAAACAATAAGTTAAGAAAAAAGAAGTTTAAAGTAGTAATAATAAGATACCCGAACATAATTCTAGGTACCTGTTGCAAGTAAGTTGTCACTTCCCTCTCATGGGACTGCAATCATAAAAAAGATAGAGAGAAAAAAATAAATTTTATGATATCTATGGATGTAACTATGTAACAATTTTTAAGCAGAAAAGTTATGAGTCTTAAAGAGTTAAGTAGAAAGTCAATGTGTGCAGGGGATGTGATACCTGAAAATAATTCTGAATAAAAGGATTCAAGTTCAATAAAAATCAATTAAGAAGTCCAACGGTGCACACACCTAATTTCAAGGTCATTTTTGTCTACAATACAGATGTAAGCCAAAATATTCAACATGTTGTCCGCCAAGAATAGGTAATGAAGATGAGACGAAAGGGTGATTAATCTCTGTTGAGAACTTAACAATTTCATGTTCCTGTAAAATTCACCTCATGTTATGTGGGTTGAAAGTCCCCTAAAAATCAGTAATAATATGATTTACAATCCTGAAAGTAATTTACAACATATGACTTTTCTGTTTGTGTGGGCATTAACTTGAAACTCTAGAAAAAGAACAGAGGTCAAACTTTTGTTTTTAACTAGTCATCAATTTTTTCATGGCTTTCTTTGTTGTTTCTAGCACAATTATGTAAAAGAGTCGATATTTGACTTTTGATGGTCTTCCTGTTAGAATTCAGTAATGTAACACTTACTGTGGTGCAAGGGAAAATTTAGATGACTGCATTGGATTAACCACCATGACTTTGGTTGCCAATTACCTTTTTCTCCTTGTCCTCATTAGTCATTGGTCCTTCTCATCTGCTAAATCCCTAATCCATGATCCTCCCTCAATTTCACTGCATACAACAACAAGATATGAACTGATTAAGGAATTGAATTTTAAAAACTAAAGTGAAAATGCTAAACTTAAAAAACTAATTTTTGAACATGTGATGGACAATAGGGGTTCTTTGAGGTGCATCCTGGTTATGTAAAGAACCATCTCTACATAACCAGAGAATCATACAGAGGGTATTACATTCCAACTTTTGCTGCAAAGGGTAAACCAAGGGAACAAGAACAAAGCAGGAATTCATGGAACCCGGAATCCAGTTCATTATAGATCTTTATTTTGTCTTAGAATTAGTTACTTAACTCACAATTACAGATCTTTATTTTGTCTTAGAATGAGTTACTTAACTCACAAGATTACACCAATAAGTCGGATGGTGTCAGCTTGTAAAAAGGCAGCAGAGAATTGTGGCAAGGGATTCATATATTACTGAGAATAATAGGACCTGGTTGCAGCAAAAATTCTGCCTCAACAGAATGATTCATTTTCTACAAGCACCATAATAACAGTGATGTGAACAACATTAACCACATAAATTTCATTATATACATAAGAAGTTTTAAGATCAAACAACTAAATTCAAGTGTGAGGCCTTTAGTAACAGAAATTTCACTATACACATATAGTTTTTGTACATAAGTGCACGAGTTGTAGATGATACATGTACCAAATTGACCAAATAAGAAGCAAATAAGCTAGTAATTATGAACTGTAAAAAGGTTAAATGTTATGTGTAATACAACCTGAACTATAACACCACGAATTGAAGTATGTGAGTGAGCAAGCAATTAGACCTACTCCGGGCTTATTTTTCATAAATCAGCTCAAAAGTCAAAAAATAAACCAAAAAAAACTAGGGCTTATAAAAAATAAGCCACGGAAAATAAGCCGTAAATAAGCTAAAACAAACACCCCCTAACAATAATTATAAGCTGAAATACTCAAAACGGAAAAGTCCCAAGATCGATAAACCTAAAGTCCTTTGAAATCAAAAGCAAACCTATTTTGTATTTGAAATCAAAACAAACATTATAATTCATATATGTACCCGGTGAGTTATCCAAAGTTCGAAATCCAAAAACCCTAGGAGAGAAGAAATCGAACAGAGAGGAGAGAGCTGATGCCCGTTCGTAATTAAATGATGTGTGTCTGTTTAGGGCGGGATGGGATGATACACTAAGTGACGGTGACGGAGATGGAGACGTGCGTCTTGCCGGTGGCCGGCGTCGACGATGTGCTTTTGTGCCGGCGATGATGGTGGTAGCGAGAGAGCAGGGAGCCGGTTCGTAGGTGAGTGTGTGAGTTTCCATCAGTTTTAGGGCGAGATCCCGAGAGGCTTTTTTAAAACCTTTTCTCTGTCCTTTGCCTACTAGATTATCCGTCAGAAAAGGTAAATAATAGGATTTAGTGACCTTCTCCTTTTTCTGTCAGCTAAAGTCTGGGTCAGCAAATGTCATTTTGTTTGTAGTGATGGGGGCCGGGGCATTGTATTAGGAATGATAAATGATGGTACGAGATTTTGGATTATTGATCAAGTTTATATCCTTATATACCAAGTTGAAAAGCTTGTGTGTTTAGTGTGTTTTGACAAATCATTGGGTAATAAGAATTAAATTTTCAAGGAATATATTGAAGTAAAGGTTTTTATAAACTTATGATTTGGATTAACACGGATTTGGTGGTCGGTGTGATTTATTGTCTCAATCTTTTCAAAGTTTGTATAATTAGGTAACATTGACAGGAGCCTAATTTATATTTGTATGTGTAAAGGGTTGATTGATATTCGTGGGTATATTATCCGTGTGTGTTGTATTTTCTTGATATTTCCATTTTTTAACTAAGTGTGTAAACAATGTTTTATACTATACAAATATGTACATCATTTAATATTCCGACAATGTCTAGATACTACATGTTTACGTCCGGTCTGATTTGATTTTGAGTATTTTGTTATACTCCATGATTGATATATATTGACATCACTTAATAACTCAAGCAATTAACATCTTCTATATCTGTATACACACACATATGTACGTACATACATACATACATACATAGTACGCACGCACGTACGTTCGTACATGTATATACGTACACACATATATATATCAATTTTACGAAAATGCAAACAAAAACACCAGCAGTACGTGAACCTAAGATGTATACCTCAAATTAAATACAACCCAAGAAATGCATAACTGTTATGGATAAATAAATATGCATCCAAAATGAATAATTTTATTTACCGTAGTCAAAACTTAACATGCATAAAACCATATTTAAGAAATAAAAATTCAGGGTATGAATGAAAATAAAACCCATTCCGAAACGCACCTCAAAAGAAGAACTTAACTTTCGCTGAGAAGAACCTTTGTTGCCTAATACTTGAGTGATTGACTTTTTCTATCAATTCTAATTGTGAGAACTAGAACCTAACACTTAGTTAGGACTGTGTGTGGATCAGTGGATGTCGGGATATTGGGGATTCAATGGTGGTATAATTAAATGTTAAGGTTTCGTAATTCAATGTTGGACACGAGTGACCGTAGGAGGAGTGAGCTTTTTCCAACTGATCGATCGCCCCCTCGTGCAATTCCTATGAATTTCTAAAAGTATTTAAGATTCTTTGTTAAGTTTTCGATTATCTAATAAGTCAGTAGTCTGTGGTAATGACGGTTTTTGGAGGAGAAGTCATAGAGGTGGTATCGGTGGTGGTTGGTGATGTGGTAGTCACGAGCATCTGAATGGTATTTGGAATAAGGTGTTGTGTGGTGCATAGCAGTGTAACGTGGTGATTAGACTCGAGGAGACGTTACGACATGGGATGGCTCGGTAAGACCATCAATGAAGTCATATGACAGTTGGTGTCATGAAAGAAAAAGGAAATATTGTTTCACCAAACAAAACATGACCAAGAGATTCTGCTCTTTTAGATGGAAATATCAAGTTAGCAAATGCCACAATATTGAAAAGGTACATCCAAACACACAAGAAGAGAATAGGACTTATGTTTGTGAAAAAGTCTATAAAAGGGTGTGTCATGTGTAGCTGTATGTAGGGCTTCAACTGAATATGTTAGTGGAAGGTGAGGATGACATAATAAAGTGCATATGGCGGTATTAGTTGTTTGAAGCATAGGTTATGATTTACCATTTTGTTATGATGCGTGTGGATACGTGAAATTGACTTAGATGCATGCCATTTGAATAAAAAAAAGATTATGAAAAACTTTATTATCAAACTCACGACCATTGTCACATTGAAAAAACATAATCTCACAACCGAACTGAATTTTGAAGTAAGCACGAATATGGAGAAACTTAGAAGAAACATCATATTTACGTCTAAGTGGATACAAACTTTAGTCATTCTTATGTCATCAATTAAATAAAAACACTAACATTGAAGATCAACACTAATTCAAGATTAACACTAACTAACAATAATCTAACA
>JAUEJL010000613.1:0-10498 GCA_032274825.1 Drosophyllum lusitanicum | reverse complement strand
CGTGCGCCACTTACTTTCAATTGTTTGAATTGTTCTCTCACTTTAGTCATATAATAAAACATGTTTCTAATCTCTTCATGAAATTCTTTTCAAAATTTGGAATAAATCGGTTATCTTTATCTTAGATAATGAAAACTGGGACACTAACAAAAACAATTTCTTTACATAAACATCAACTAATGTTTGGAGAAATAAAATTTTCTTGATGGAAATGAAATGTACATTTTTAAATAGTATGCTTACAACCCCTCATATCATTTTATAACCCAACCAGGTTGTAACTTCTCATATGTTTTGATATTCATCCTTCACTTTCAAACCTTTGCAACACTTTTTCATTTATTTGGTTACATCTTTCTTCACAATTTGTCACAAATATTTCACTTTTAAATCTTTATACATCTTAGTTTCTTCTGATGATTTGAGAATTAATTATGTGTGTTCTGCTCAAAAAGCTTTGTCTAGCTTCCCCATGATTAGGTGTTTGTATTTGATTATAATGATTTAATAAATCACAACTATTCTTGATAGGGTTGATTACATGTTCCATCCGCTTTTGCTATGGTTTTCATGTTTACTATTTCAATTGTATATTTCTTACTATATTAGTTATGCGTATGGTTTCGATCTTCCTTAAAGATTCATTGCTAGTTATTACTATTACATTTACTTCAATTCAACTCTGCTGAGTAAGAATTACGTTTATAAGTTTCAAATAGATACACATTCTCAAGAAGAATCATTTGTTAACTATTCCCGCTCTATCTCGAGCAATATTTTTACTTGCATGTTAACAATCGATAAAACACTAATCGTGCTCAATTATCTGCCGGGTCAACACCTGATCTTCTGTCCGAATTTATACACCCCACCACATACAGGGTCCGGGATTCATAATTTTAGAATTTCAACACCACTTCCATCCTATCTTTTTGTATTATTGAAGTATTATTTTCTAATAACTAATACGTATGTGACTCACCATTATACCTTACTTTGGTTAGTATAGTTAATTTAACAACATTTTATCCATTACTCACTCAAATTTTATCCGTAATAATATAGTTACTGTCACATCTTTATTTAACCAGAGATAATAATCTCTTTCATTTAATCTCTATTCATTTTACCAATCATTCAATGTTACTTATTGTGGTTTTAAATTTCCATTCCAACTCAAATTTATATAACTCATTTGATTAATAATGAGATTCTTATCAATATTCATTTATACCACGATCTCAATGGTTTATATGAATTATTTTAATATAAATAATCATTTCAAATCTTTCGCACTACTCTCCCCCACTTGGGGTCAACTCATGGTATAGATACAAAATACTAACCATCCGTAATTTAGCCATTAACACAAAGTCTTTGCTAATTTCACCTCCTTCAAGACTACATTTTACACAAGAAAAGTACATACTAGTTCTATTTAAGTTACCTATATTAAAGAAAGAACCTTCCACCGTATCCGTTTATTTATTTAACATCTCGACTAATAGATATTTTAACTAGTTAGGACATTCTGAAGACTCATGCCCGTATTGAGCACAGTCAGAACAAAACTTTCCTAAGGATAAACAATCCTTCTAATTATGTCCTACTTCTCCACACGTATAACAACCTTTCGTTTTATATTTACACTTTCCAACATGATTCTTACCACAAGTTCCACATCCTGTTCTTCCTTGAGATCCCTCAGCTTTCACCTCTACTTTTTTTCATATCATTAATCATTTCATCCTTCAGTATATGGAATTCTTCTCGAACTGCACTTCTTATTTCATCTTTCATTTCCGTCATAATAGGTGGCATAACTGTCCTAACACATTTACCAAACTCATCCGCTATAACACTCCTGATGTGTCTAGTTGGTATAGCTCCACGCCTTTCCCCGTAAAGGGAAATATAATCCTCAACTTCTCATATAGTAATCATATCGGGGTTTTCTTCACTCCTTAATTCATTCTCTACTCTAGAGTTTGCATTTGGATCCATTGTACTGAAACAAAACAATTCTTGGTCATACATAAGTCATATTATCAATCACACTTCCCATCACTTATTTTTTTTCTTTGTTTCACAAATGCTTTAATCTTTTACTGTCTTTGAATGATATTATAGGTTCATACCAATTCATATGTCTTTCCACTTTCTGTTAACTTGCTTCTCATATTTCTCGTCATAATTACATATGCATGTCATCTATACCTTTTGCTTTACTACCACTCTTACCAATACCTCATATATTACATTATCTTTTGAAACATAGAGTTTCAGTAATCTCATACATCATTACTTGTATTTGGCCAATCAGTTGAGACTGGTATATAGTATTATACGTGCCGACACTCTCACGTCTTTATGTTCTTTTTAATTTCATACCCCTTCCTTGTTATAGATGATATTCTCGATATTACATTACTCATCTTGTAACTCATTTTATCTTTATTTAATAACCGTCCTCTATCTCGTTTATATTTATAGAATTAGGCCACTTAATCTTTTAGAAGAGTTTAATGAATCGTAATCATTTTATTGTCATTTGTATTTTTAAGTATGACTTCTTTCTCAATTAAACATACTTCATGTTTTTTCGTTAAATACCTTCTTACTGGTATTAATTTAATTTTGACTATCATAGTCATTACATATTTAATTGTTTTTATTCATCATCACCTTTACTTATAATTGATTACCACAATTGAGTATTATAATATTTATCACCGATTCACATTTTGTTCAGTCATCCATACACTTTCCTCATAACCATTATTTCTTGCTATCTTTATATAATACTTTCCACAGTAATATATTTTATCACATCACATAGTTTATAGTATCTTCGTACTATTTTATTCACACTCAGATTTAGGCTTAGTCAAGCCACGTATCATTTTTCCTTCTTAATAAGGTATATCATACCATCTTCATCATTTATTTATAAATAATGTTAACATCAACTTTTATTTGCATGTCTTTCTGATATCAACTCATTATCTAATTCAATATTTGCTTTACTTTGATAAGTTATACTTTTATTGGAGTTCTCTCACCAGTCACAGGTTTCTATCCTTTCTGGCCTATTACTAGGACCATCCTTTAAATATTAATTATCCATGAATCTCTTGTATTATCATACTAAAATTATGTCAACTATGGCTCTTACAACAAGAAACTACTCAGATTTCCTTCTAACTGATTCTGATTTCTCCTCGTATTCACTACCCTGGAAGTATAGATAAAGCATTAAAACATAAAGATAGCTTTACCACACTATCCTCTATATCAAACAGTTTGTATTCAATTAACATATCCGTACACCTATCCTCAAATCTGATGTAGCCCTGCTCATACTAAGGCACTCCTATGTTACACGTGTACTATCTTCTACAAGTACCTTTTACCCGATTCACAAGATTCCTCATGATTTCATCAAATTCCAACATATATCAAGTGTCTTTAATAATATGGGCCCTTATATTACTTCAAACACACTATACACATTCGATCTTAATTTTACCACAAGAAGTCCTGATCACAGGCTTAGGCCATGTATGACATTGTCAATCACAATACAACATATTGCGTATAACTATCACATCCTTTATCCTTTTAGTATCATGCTTGGTCTATAAGCACCTACCTGTTACATTCTGTCACTAATTGAAACACAAGGCATTAAACGCTGGTCACATAAATCATAAGATAATATCACGTACAGAATCTTATGTATCAACTTGATGCATAGCATTTACTCACATACCATGTCATAGCACTTAAAAGTGCATCAATCATCAGTATCTCAGGTATCACAATACCAATCATAACAATATGCATAGTTAGCACAATCTCTGTGGAATACACAATATACTCGCCAAGCTACAAGCCTCCAGTTTGACAAAATCCGCAGAACCATGGTTTAAGTCCAGACGGTGCATATAACACCTCGAGATCCCTCAAACCTTGGCTCTGATTCCAAGTTGTAACGCCCCAAATTTCAAAAATCGAGTAAAAGTTTTAGACAAAAGCCATTTGAGTCAAAACAGAATTTTACAAGCTAGTGGAAGCAAATGAATCATATCTGAACCCTCAGGTTCGTGTAAACATAATACTACTATATTAACCACAAAAACAGTTTCTAGCAAGCCTGCTATCAGTAGAAGTAATAAATCATTTAAATCCTCGGTTTTGTATAAAAGAGGTATGCGAGCATTGATAGTAAAAAGAATTCCGTTGCACAAGTAGGAGCGTTATTGTTACAAATTACGTTTTAAGCAGCCAACAGTCAAACTGGGGCCTTGCCTTAGTGCTAACACAACTTGCAAAAACAACAACAAGCAGTATCTACTAAGCTACAAGAGCTTAGAGAAAGCTAAACTGTAATATAAGCATGTGCATACACATATGCCACAACAGTTCTATGGATACAGTACTACACCATCTTAGCATCCGCCAAGAAGGCTAAAACGCTGCTTGTAGCCCCTACTACACAAAACAGCATGCTACCCTCACAGTGATCCGCAGATCAATAATACACATTGCAATGCATCACACATATCACAGATATGAATCAGGATACTCACCTCAGCAATTAGTTAAAAACACAGTGCTATGCCCACAAATATCTTAGAGTATTTATGCCCACAATAACGTCCTACACATAATATACAATTATGGTATTAAACACATACAATTCTAGCAAAATATAAACTACACAGGGGCGAAGCACGCCCGTGCCCTACAGTCCAGGCCCAAGGCATGGCCCAACCAGACATGGGCGTACTGCGCCGAACACGACCATACCTTACATAGGCACACCCGTGCCCTGGTACGCCCGGACCCCATGAACAAAGGCGGTCACGGTCCTTAGGCACGCCCGTACCTCAAAGGCACGCCCATGCCTTTCGGGTTTCAGCAACAGTTCGCCAGTTGTCTTGCTATATTTCCAGCCAAACATCAAAACAACTCCATTTTAATTAATTCAAATGCTATAGGGGTGTTTTCCTACACCCCAAACAACCTCTAACCAGTTAATAACAACAAAAACATGCTTAAATCATGATTCACCATTGAATCAACTCAAAAACTCAATAAAAACTTCAAAGAAAGGATAAAAGATCTTACCTTAAGTTTGTATCTTTGCTATGATCAGTTGTACTACTTGAATCTACTGCCCTTTTGATCATCAAATAAAGAAGATATTTAGACAGCCTTTACATATGTGAGTGTGTATATATTTCTTATGTCGTTTGACTAACACATGGTCAAAGTTAGCACATATATACATATAACTATGGGTTAAATACACAAATGGTCCCTCAACTTAACATCTTTCATTTTGGCAACTTTAACCCCTCAAGTTTCTAAACACCTCCTAACCTCAATTAGGCAACCCACTAAAACATATCACTTGTTTATCTAATTAAATCACAAAATTTTGAACTTCGGGTATTGCAACTCACCCCCACTTGAAATGGATTTCGTCCTCGAAATCAACTATTGAAGTGTTTTAGATAACTACACGTCATCTCTTTCTATGTTTTCACTGGACTTTAATTAGTCCAATTTGTTATCGTCAATACTAATATTTCCAAATATAAATACACGCGCGGACTTATCTGCTAAACGCTTTGAGATATGATACGTGAAAGGTATTATGAATTTATGATAATTCCACTGATAGTTTCAATTGTAACATTTTCCACACGAATAATAATTTTAAATGGCCTAATAAACATTAGACCTAATTTCCCCCTCTTTCTAAATCTAATCGTGCCCTTTTCATGGTGACATATTTATAAAACATAGCTTCCCACTTGACACTCAAACGGTGATATACGATTATTGGTGTAACTCTTTTATCTATTTTGGGCTATTAACCATATGTTTCTTATTTATTGAATTGTTCTGTCATTCATTGTACCACCTCATTGTTACTCGATTCTTTCAGACTTTGAGGTCCGACTTCTCTTACCATATAACATGTCGTACGGCAATACCCTGATACTGAAATTGTAACTAGTATAGTATAAAACTTTTGCTAACGATAGATAAAATAAATTTTCTTAATGGAAATAAAATGTAGATTTTTAAATTACCAGCTAACAATTATACATATAATATTATAAACCACTAGGCTGTAATTTCTCATATATCACGATATTCTCTTTTACTTACAATCCTCTCAAGATTTTCTATACACTTGGTTATATCTTGCTTCACAACTGGCCACTGATACTTCACGTTTAAGTCTCTATACAACTTAGTTGTTTCTTATAAATGAAGAATTTAATTGTGTGTATTCCGCTAAAAAGGATTTGTCTAGCTTCCTCATGGCCAAGTGCTCGTATTCGACTATAATGATTTAACAAATCACAACCATGTTTGACAATGTTAATTGCTTGCCTCTTGATCCACTTTCGCTGTGGTTTTCATCTTTACTCTTTCCAACTGTGAATTTATTACTATATTAATTAAGAGTTTGGTTTCGATCTTTCTTAAAAGATTTATTTTTCAAGACTACTAATTTGGACTTCTACTCAAGATTTTTGTTACCATATTAACTTTCCTGCTAAAGAACAACACTTATTCAATTCATTTCCAGTTACTACCATCATCTTACGTTAATTCAACTCTGCTGAGTAATAATTATGTTTATAGATTTCAAATAGGTAAACATTCTCAAGAAGAATCATTTGTTAACTATTCCCGCTCTCTTTCGAGCAATATTCTTTCTTGTACGTTAACAATCGATAAAAACATTAATTGTTTTCAATTAAATGCTGAGTCAGCACCTGATCTTTTGTCTGAATTTCTATATCCCACCACATACAGGGCCGAGGCCAATAAATTTTAAAATTTCAAAACCACTTCCATTCTGTATTACTGTTGTATTATCTTCTAATAATCAATACATATATAATTCACCGTTAAACTTTACTTCGATTAATATGGTTATTTTAACAACATTGTATTCATTACTCAATCAAATATTTTTTTCTGTAATAATATAATCACTGCCACATCTTTATTTAACCAGAGAAATAATCTCTTCCATTTACTCTTTACTCGTTTTACCAATCAATCAGTGTTACTCATTGTGGTTAAACTTCCATTCCAATTCAAATTTATGTAATTCTTTTGTTTAAATATGAAATTCTTATCAATAGTCATTTCTATCATGATCTCGATGGTTCATGTGAATTGTTTTAACATGATTAGTTATTTCAATTTCGTTTTACATTACCCTTCCCTACTTGGGGTCCACTCCTGGTATAAATATAATATACTAATCACCCGTAATTTAATCATTAACACAAGGTCTTCCTTAGTTCTGCCTCCTTCGATGTTTTATTAAATCTAAGAAAAGTACATACCGGTTCTACATAATTTACATATATTTTAGAAGGAACCGTACACTGTATCCGCTTATTTTATTTAACCTTTCAACTCACAGACATTTTAACTAGTTTGGACATTCAGAAGATTCGTGCCTATACTGAGCACAATCATAAACAAAACTTTCCTAAGGATAAGCAATCTTTATAATTATGTCCTACTTTTCCACACGTATAACAACCTTTGGTCATATGTTTACACTAACCGGTATGATTTTTAACACAAGTCTCGCATCCTGATCTTCTTCGGGATCCCTTAGCCTTAACCTCTACTTTATCCTCTTTCATTTCATTCATTAGTTCTTCCTTCATTACTTAAAATTCTTCCCGAACAGCACTTCTTATTTCATTTTTCATATCAACCATTATATGTGGCATACTAGTTTTAATACATTTGTCAAACTCATCCGCTATAACTCTCCTAGGTGTGTAGTAGGTATAACTCTACGCTTTTCCCAATAAAGGGAAACATAATCCTCAAGCTCTCCTATAACAACCATGTTAGGGTTTCCTTGATTTCTTACATCATTCCGGGCTTTAGAATTCGCACTCTGATCCATTATACTGAAACACAACAATTCTTGGTTACATAAAAATCAAAATATTAAGCACACTTTCTATTACTTATTCTGCTCTTTATTTCAAAAACACTTTAATCTTTTACTGTGTTACGTATTATTACATGGTCATACCAATTCCGTCAGTATATACACGTCATTTGTACATTTTATTTTACGATCACTCTAATCAATACATCGTATGTTTTATTATCATTTATAATTTCCAACACTCATTTTCATATTTATAATCTCACCCATCATCGCTTGTAATTGGCCAATCAATTGTGACTGGCATATATAGTATTATATGGGCTAATACTCTCACATCTTTATATTCTTTTCAATTTTATAACCACCTCCTCGTTTTACATAATATTCTCGATAGTACATTACTCATCTTGTAACTTATTTCATCTTTCTTTAATAACCATCCTCTATTTAGTTTATATTTATAGGATTAAGCCACTTACTCTCTTAGAACAGTTTAACCAGTCATAATCATTTTATTCTCATTTGCATTTTATTTATGACATCTTTCTCAATTAAACATACTTCATGTTTTCTCATTAAACATTCTCTTATCGATATTAATTTCATTTCGACCATCACAGTCATTACATAATTAACTGTTTTTCTTCATCATCACCTTTACTTATAATCACTTACTACACTCGAGTAGTATAATATTTATTACAATTTCACCAAGTGTTCAGTCATCTCTAAACTTTACTTTTAACCATGATCTCTTACTCATCATATAATACTTCTCACAGTAATATATTTTATCACATCACATATTTCATAGTATTGTAATACTAAGCTTCATATTATTTTAATCTTCTTATTAAGGTATGCCATACTACCTTTATCATTTATCTCATATTGTTTATTTATAATAAATGTTAAGAACAACTCTTGTTCAAATTTCTTTCTGATATCAACTCATTGTCTCATACACTGGTGCTATGTCTCCGAGATGGTATGTAGATCTTCGTGAAGACTCTTACTGGCAATATGATGACTTTGGAAATGGAGAGCTCTACTTTGAATAATTGTATTAATTATTATATATATGTATATATCTCCTTCCTTCTTTCTAAGGTTCTCTCACCAGTCACACTGGTTTCTACTCTCCTTGGCCTGTTTCTAGGACCATCCTTTAGAATATTAATTACTCAAGAATCTCTTGTATTTATCATACTAAATTTATGTCAAGAATAGCTCTTACAACAAGAAGATATTCAAGTCTCCCACTAACTAATTCTGATTTCTCTTCATAGTCACTACCCAGGAAGTATAGATAAAGTATTAAAACATAAGGTAGCTTTACCACACTATCCTCTACATCAAATAGTTTTATTCAATCAACACATCCATACACCTATTTTCAAAACCGAAGTAGCCCTATACTAAGGCACTCCAATACTACAAGCATACTACATCCTACAAGTACCATTCACCCGATTCACAAGATTCCCCATGATTTCATCAAGTTTCAACATGTACCATGTGTCTGTAATAATATGGGCCCTTATATTATTCCGAACACACTATACACATTCAATCTCAACTTTACCACGAGAAGTCCTTATTCACAAGCTTAGGCCATGTATCACATCATTAATTACCATGCAACGTATCACGTATAACCATCGCATCCCTTATCAGTCTATTATCATGTATGGTCTAAAAGCACCTACATGTTACATTCCATCATCAATTAAAACATAAGGCGTCAAACACTGGCCACATAAATCATAAGATAATGTCACAGGTAGAATCTTAGGTATTAACTTGATGCATAGTAATTACTCACATAACATGCCATAGCATTTAAAAGTGCATCAATCATCAGTATCTAGGTATCATAATACCAATCATACCAATATGCATAGTTAGCACAATCTCTTCGGAATACACAATATACTCGTCAAGCTACAAGCCTCCAGTTTGACAAAATCCGCAGAACCATGGTTTAAGTGCAGACGGTGCATAAAACACCTCCAGGTCCCTCAAACCTTGGCTCTGATACCAAGTTGTAACGCCCCAAATTTCAAAAATCGAGTAAAAGCTTTAGAAAAAAGCCATTTAACACAAAAAATAAATTTTACATGCTAGCGGAAACAAATGAAACATATCTGAACCCTCAGGTTCATGTAAAAATAATACTGCTATATTTACCACAAAAATTGTTTCTAGCAAGCCTGCTACAGTAGAAGTAATAAATCATTTAAACCCTCAGTTTTGTATAAAAGAGGTATGCGCACATTGATAGTAAAAAAATTCCGGTGCACAAATAGGAGCTTTATTGTTACAGAATACGTTTTAAGCTGCCAACAGTCAAACCGGGGCCTTGCCTTAGTGCTAACACAACTTGCAAAAACAAGAACAAGCAGTATTTGCTAAGCTACAAGAGCTTAGTGAAAAAGCTAAAATGTAAATCATATAAGCATAAACATACACATATACGAATGCCACAACAGTTCTTATGGATACAGTACTGCACCATCTTAGCATCCGCCAAGAAGGCTA
>JAUEJL010000602.1:0-10499 GCA_032274825.1 Drosophyllum lusitanicum | reverse complement strand
GGTATGTCTGAGTTTCCGGTACCTTTTGATTACCCAAACCTGAAACTTCTGAAGCTTATGGGTGAGAAACAGCTACTCAAGTTTCCTCAAGATTTTTATGATAGAATGAAAAATCTTGAAGTTGTAGCTTTTGAGAGGATAGACGATCCTTTGCTACCACATTTCTCATTCAATCTTCGAACACTACGTCTTGATTCATGCTCATTAATGGATGATGATTTTTCTTTTCTTGAAAATCTTAACAACTTGGAAATACTCATCTTTGCTCGCTGTGGCATCCGAAAGTTACCATCTACGGTTGGGAAGTTGAGAAAGCTGAAGTTGCTAGATGTAACAGGATGTTCTGATGACCTTTGTATTGATGACGGTGTCTTTGAAGACTTAGACATGCTTGAAGAGCTGTACCTGAGAGTTGATGGCTCAAAAGATATTTGTTTCACAGATGCCAACTGTGAGGAACTGGAGATTCTTTCAAGGAAACTTTGTGCATTAGAGGTCGAGTTATATGATAATAAGCTTCATATTAAAGATGAATCTTTTAAGAATCTCGAGAAGTTCAAGATATCTATGGGTTGTCTATTGGATGACAACAGCATTGAAAGTTCTTTAGATGATAATACATTGAAGCTTGTGACTAACCTCAGTGATCTTCTGGAGTGCAAAATTAACGAGTTGTTTCTGAAAACAAACATACTCTATTTACAAGTGAATGATATGAAGAATCTTGAAGAAGTTTCAATGCGATATTCATTTATCAACTTAAGAAAGCTTGAGGTTTCCAATTGTGCAGACTTGACGTTCCTCTTTACTGTTCAAGTGGCAAGTGATTTGACGAAACTTAGGGACCTCAAAGTTTCCTCATGCCCTGTTCTGGAAACAATGATAGATGGCAAGAGTGATGGTGGGAGCATGATTATGTTTCCGAACCTAAAGTCTCTGTCTTTGAATGACCTACCATGCCTAATGAGGTTGTGCAACACAGACAATGGACTTGATCTGCGCGAGCTGGTTGACTTGACCCTTGATGGCCTTCCCAACTTCACTACCATTTATCCTGACAATGCAGAGCAGCAATATTCATTCTTCAACAATCAGGTAACTAGATAACGTTTTTCTAGTTTTTTATATGAACTTAATATGTCTTACAAGTTACACATAATTACTTGAGTTAAAAACTCCCAACTTTATTGTCTTATAATAGGTTGTGTAAGATCTAAAATTTCAGCTTATCAAGGTTTGATTCTTGAGCAGGTACAACTTCCAAATTTGGAGAAACTGAAGATTTCTTCTATGAATAAGTTGAAGCAGATATGGCCTTGTGAAATTACTACTATTAGTAGTAGTGAAGAGGAAGATGATACCAATATTTCAAAGTTAAGAGAGATTGAAGTGGAGGGTTGTGATAATCTTAAGAATCTTTTTCCATGCAATCCCTTGCCATTACTCAATCAGTTAAAAGAGCTTTGCGTTAAAAACTGTGGCTCCGTTGAAGTCTTATTCGACATGGACTTGACATTTGCTGGTAACATTAAAGAAGTTAGGAGTAGCTTGGAAAGCATTCGAGTGGAGAAATTAGAAAAGCTAAGAAAGATTTGGAGGATAAAATGTGTGAATAAATCTGGTCTCGCCATCCGTTGCTTTCAAGATGTTAAAGCCATACATATACAAAACTGTACGAGTTTTAGAGATTTATTCGCACCTACAAACATCAATTTTGTTATAGAAGCAAATGTGACAATGCCAGATGAAGAGTACTCAAGTCAGGAGCATTCATACTATGCAATTGTGAGAGGAGGATGTAGTAAGAATATGGTTATCTTGTGTTTTATATTCCTAACTTTATTTTTCTGTTTTGGCATGTACATGTTATAATTTTGTTACTGAAATTGAATAAGTCTTATATTTTGTAAAGAAACACGATTACTCCTAATTCGTTTCAAAAGGTTTGTTCCAAATTACTTGAAATAGAAAGTTGATATAGTTAGGATTATAGAAAAAGTTGTGATGGATTTGAAGTTATAATTCATCTAATGTAGTTCAGTTCTAATTAGTTGATTGAAATCGGAATGGGGTTCATATTTAAGAAGTCGTCTTGTCCTCGTCTTTCTTCTTCACGTGGTCAATTCTAAAAACCCGCTAAGCATGAATATCAGTTGTTTAAACAAGCAATCACAACGCACCCTAACAAAGTCGAACATCAATAACCACTTCACTCGGGTTTAACCCAACACTCACATCCGGAACAACTACAACATTACCTCTAATCAATCTAGAAGAGCAGAATCTTATGTTACAGAAATTTTATGTAATTGAACTAGATTATTATACTAAGTTCTCAATCCGTCGTATATACACAAGGATGACGTGATGATAAATATATATTACTATACTATTTACTAGTCGGTATTTTCAGCAATATTTTGGTCTCGAGTAATCTGGGGGCATAGATGGGCAAATTTCAGCCATATGTGGGTAGGGCTCAATAGTATTGTATCCAGGTAGCTCCATTTGATACCTTCCGGTGATTTGACAAAAGGGAAGTTTTACTGTGTCCCCATCGTTGCACCATTTTGGCAGGCGAGTCATGTTGTTTTCAAAGAAATTGAGTGTGTAAGCATCCTTTATCTGCATATGTGTCGATAAAGATTAGATGTAGCAATTTCAAACCATTTATGGGTAAACGAGTAGATTAAGGTTTGGTAACATATTTACTGTAAATATTAGCTAAAATAGGAACAAGTTGAATGGGTCAAGTGAGAAGGTCATCCAAACCGTACTCAAGATGCATAAAACCTCTTATATTTGTTTTACTTCGAAAACTAGACTATCATTGTATTAATATAGTTTTGTAAAAGCATATTAATGAAATTCATGAAAAGAAAAGAAAGTGAAGTATTCACATATGGTTCTAGGACAAGTGGCGGATCGAGTTGTTGTAATTTTCTGGAGAAGTTTAATTTCATAAGGGACATTCCCCCCCCCCCCCTCCTTCTCTCTTCTTGAATTTGCAAATCTTGGAATTACTTACCGTAAATTCTGTAACTTGGATCTCGTTCGCAAGATCACCAAAGAGTCCTGCTTCTTTATACATTTCAAGGATGAAGGCAACACAAGAAGTTGATTTTCCATCAACGTATATCCAGTCATCCTGTTCCGGAATGGTCAACAGTTCTGCAAAAGATGAACCCCGTCTTTCAACTTCTACCAAAATGTCAGGAAGATCAAGACCCTGCAAAAATGACACGCCATCAAATATTATTAATTAGGGTGGTTAGATGTTTGCCACTCAAAAAATCAGATAATCAGCTAATTGAAGGTATACGATTGGTAAATGGGTTAATGTCTGTAGTTTGATGATTTGTTTTTGGTAATAATATGACGGATGATAATGCGATATCAATTGAATAACAAGTTCAAGCTAGAACAGGGAAGCAAATAAGAGAAATGGGATTATATCAATAATCAACAAGGAAAAAAATACTGTAGAAAAAGAAAATCAGATGATGAACCTAACAGAATACGCTATTTGCAACCAATAGCATTACTATATACTCAAGCTCGACCCAGAAATCTACTCGGGTAGCTCGAGCTACACTCAACTAACCAAGCCGATTTTAAAAATGTATTGAGGGGTCAATCTCGAGTAGTTCCATGGTTGGCACGACTTGGTTACACCCCTACTGAAAGCGAGAAAGGAGAAAATCAAAATCAGAATTAATTTTTTCCTAACACTCGAACCTTGAGGTGGCCATTTGAACCCAATTACTAATGAATCATCTTAAACATGTCAAATTGGTCAACCATCCCCCCTATCCAAAAAAGCAACCCATTTCAACCTAATCCCATTACCAAAGCCGCCATCTTGCCACCTCAACTCAAACCGATTATCAGGACCCCAAGTCGCAGAAATTAGATTCAACGCAGATCGCAACACTCGGTAAAACTTGTATTTTGGTTTGTATGTACGTAGAATCTATAGAAAAATACAAACCAATTAAAACATTTTTTAAACAAATTTAAGGAATTTTGAGATTAACCTGAGTACCGAGACGCTTGTTCAGGGCTTCGTTCCATATGTTGGCAGCATATGCTGGTTGTAATTGGTTCCACACGGTCATAACTGAAGCAACCTATACCATGATTGGAAACACTTTACACTTACAAAATAATACCATATCTCATTTCTTCAAATTTTTCATTTTGCGGGACCATCAAAATATAAGCTACTAATTTTTCCTTTACATTAGAATAAGACGAAAATGTAAAAATGGTTAACACAAAATATTTCTATAAGAGATTAGAACCGTTGCTAAATTACCAAAACATAAGTGGGGCATTAACAAAGACGCAGGAAAAACACCTATATGTGTGTGTGTAAGGTGGTAATCTTGATCCATTTGCTTGTGAGTTTTGAACAAGTCGACTGCGGTACCGTTTTATCTTGAAAGGGCCGAATGGGTGAAAAAGATTAGTTAAAGAAGAACACATCAAGCGTGTCCGACATTAATGGAAATATATATTTAGTACATACAACCTCCAAAATTTATTTTTATTCAGAGTTTTAGATTATTATTATTAAAATAATAACAATGTTACTGTAATCATAATTAACGCATTTATTATTTACAAAAAGAATTCAGAATGGGAAGAAAGTATTTGTTGATCAACATAACCATACTCAAACCAGCCCAAGCCATTTTGACCCTTAATAATAACTCTTTTTAACCCAAATCCGTTTTGATCTCTTTCTCAACCTGATAGGCCCACCAATCTCGCTACTTCTAGAAGTGACCGACAAAATCAAGAATTTAGGAGACAATATCAACAACAATACCAGATGAGCATCCAAAGGTGGTGGATAGTTTCCATCGATAGTGTCTATCCAGCTAAATATCAAATTATGATAACCGTATGGTTTTCCAATCATGCTTTGTGCATACTCCCATGCAGCTGTCTCATTAAACTTGGCCCGAAGATAGGGATGCAAAGGAAGCAATGCAATATGCGGATTTGTATTATCTTCTGTGAGCTCAAAGTTCCACCACTCTTCCCATGGCAACACAGCGATAAGGTTTTGACCCTACCATGAAAGCATAAACAAGTCCAATTCATTCACAGATAAAATTAACCAAAAACACAAATTACAAGAGAATAAGGTTGGAAAGCTAAGTATCAAGGAGGTTAGGCTACGCTCAACCTCCATTTGGTAGCAGTTTCTTTATAAAGGTTTAAGCTTGGCCTGAGAAAGATTTCAATTTGTTTTGAGAGCTCAATTTAGTTACAAAAATATCAATAAGAACCATTCTCCACAAAGAACTAGGTTGAATAAACAAGCTCCACACAGAAATATCACTAAAATCAACAAGAAGCATATAGATATAGCCATATAGGATTTTTAACCAAGGTATGCACTACTGTTATGAGAAGATAATTCAGATATGTATAAAAACCCAATACTAATATCTTTTTCTAACTTTGACCCTACAAAAATTTCAAAAAAAGGATAAGTATAGGGCATGCACCAGCATACGCTAAACCACTTCCAAATCCACCCTACATACATAGGGTTTGGAAAAGCCCAAAAAAAAATCTAATCAGGTTCTCATGAACTCAAGGTTTAAACTTAATGCTTGAACTTGATAAATCTCGACTTGTTTGCTGCTCTAGCAACAAATGCTACTTCTAGCAAATATTAGGATCAGAGATGGCAAGATGGGCAGGTTGGATAAGGGATCAAAAAATGGTTGGGTTGAAGCATGTCATTTCTTTATAGGCCAAGTTGGGTTGAGACAAAAACACTTTTTTATCTGTTTTTAAAAAAGTTTAAAACTTTAAATGAATAATTGATGCACCGATTGTAATTACTGAAACAATATTATTACAATAATAATCTAAAATCCAAATCTTCATATATGAAGATTAAGGAGGTTGTATGCACTATAAGTAGACTTTGGACGATTTCAACCTATATACCATTTGACCCTTCCCCCTTCAACTAACTTTTTATTCAACCCATTAAAGATAAGACATAACCCAAATCAACTCATTCGTCAGTAAATGTGTCAAAATTGTCACATCTAATTGGAATACTACCTCTTCATCTTCATGTCCAGATTCTCCGACCCATAATTTGCCTTCAGAGTCCCGTAAGCAAACAGCGGAGTGACCCGCATATGCCCCAGATGCCCATTTCTCAAGAGTCTCAAACCCACCCCATAGGCCACGGATTTTCGATATTGCAAGAAAGTCACCTGATTGTATATCATCTATGGTAATATTCGTAACCCATGGCCCAGAACGCTCTTCAAACTTGGCTCCCATGTTTTTTTCAAGAAAAGCAAGATTTGCATTCTCGCCCCATCCCGTATTTGTGAACAATGGGAATACCTCCCATAATGCTTGAAGGGTTCCTAACATTCCCGCTTCCATGAGGAAAATAGCAACGCCTTTATTTTTTACCTTCATGAATGAAAAATACAAGGTTTGATATTGATTACAAAATGGATAAAAAAAGTGTCGACAAATGATAGTAACTTACATATTCGTATTCAGCTTTCCCTTCCCATTCATCAAACTCAACTTTGTGTTCTCGAGATAAAAAATAATAGTCCCACTTAACACGATATGGTGTAGCAAAGATATAAAGATCCATGCATGTCCAACTGTGAGCGTTGCTAACCTAGAAGAAGAAGAAATTGTTATAAGAAAACTTATTATTGATATAACATATAGTTACACGATCAATAACCTACATGCCAAAACGGATCGAAATAACCAGATTACACAAATTAGCTAACGATAAACCAGAAAAATATATAATTAAATGCATACAATAAAACAATCTAAAGAAAAAACCATAGAGAGTTGTATTAGCAGCAGCAGAAGAACCAAAAGATAGGTAAAGATTGAAGGAAAAAAGTTCCAAAATCCCACATGTCAGAAACATCATAATATCAAAATCACCAAAGAAAAAAGGATCGATTAATCAAGAAAATGTGATTAAACGCATAGAACATACCAAAACAAACTATCAAGGTGTGAATTTACACAGTAAAATACTTGAAGAAACCGTAAACAATAAACCTGTGAAGCAGAAAAACAATACTAAATAACTTTATCAGTAGTAATTCAAGAATAAATAATTGTTGTTAGTCAAACTATACATTTTAGAATTTGGTGACTGAAATGTGGTGTCTTGTGATAAGGGAGTGGATGGAGGATCCTCGGTATGGATTTTATGTAATGCCTTTAGCGTGGTGTGACGTTGTGCAGTGGTTCAGCTCCTTGGGAAAAAGTTCAGCTTGACTTCATGAACCATTCTATTGAATTGCTTATGAAGGTGAGAATCAAGGTCCAGAGAGTGCAACTTGGGAGTCTGCAGTTCAAAAGGGTCACAAGTTTTCTCTGTTTCATCGTTGGAGACAAGGATCCTGTGGAGCAACGTGTCTTCAAGTAGCAAATGAAAGTCATGTGGAAGTTAGTAAGTCAACTGGCAAAGTTATTTAGTTGGATATTATTACTATTGTCTGTATGTTAGCCTATAGTAAGAGTCACTATAAAATATACTTGCCTACTTGGTAGTTCGTCTGCACTCGGAAATAAACACAACTACTTCCCAAATTCTCTCCACTCTGTTCTTCCCTATTTCATGCATCTTTGTGGTCTATTCTTCTAACCTAGATCACCTTATTTTCCTGGTAAGAGTCTTTTTTTATTTAAATAGCAAATAAAGAAATAGTTAATCACGAAAATTTTGATTAAAGGCATATAAGATAACAAACAACAATCAAGGTGTGAATTTCTGTAGTAACATACTTCAAGAAACCCTAGACAGTTAACCTCTCTACCAAAATCTATACTTAAAAACGTAATCAGCATCAGTTCTAGAATCAAGAAACCAATAACCCACAAGTCAAACGAACCAGAAAACCAGTAATTACACAAAATAAAGGATAAATCAATAAAAAGAATTCGATTAAACGGATACAAATGTATTATAAACCTTGATATGAAGAGTACCACCACCAAATTCACTGCCGGTTTTATTATGAAGCTCTAACCAAGCAGTATTTTCATAAAAGCAAGACCCTTTCCAACTGATAGCAGAATTGTTGGAAACAGAGGCGGCGGCGCCGACGAAGGTGGGCAAGATATCGGTGGCGGTTCTGAGGGAACGGAGAATGGGCCATGAAATTTCTCGGGGTAAGAGTGGAAGGAGGTCTTGGGGAAGAATTGGCGCTTTAAGAGCTTGTACACTTGGTGGGTAGGTACAAGTGAGGATTAAGAAGGTGATGATGGTTATGGCGTAATGAGGTTTGGAATTGGAAGGAACAGGGGATGACGAAGAACAAAGGGGTGCCATGATTGATCTGTGCAATGGAGATAGGTGCGAGCATCTAAATTAGGAATCTTTGATTCTGGTTTTTGTTAATTTTTGAATTGTTATGGGAATTTAATGACTTGATAACATGAAATACATTCTGGAGTGAAGCAAACTGCAAGTCATCGGCTACAACCTAAAGATGAAATCAACGGGTTCCGTTTTATGGTGTACGAAACGGGTTTGGTTTGTTTTATGAAAAAAAAAATTGTATATAATTTATCATTCTACTTTGTCGTCTTGTCTCTTTAATATTAACATGTATAATGTAATAATTTTTTTCATTATATCATCTTTTATTTTAATATTTATCTGGATAAAAGTGAATAGAAGAATAAGTAAGTATATATAGCAGGAGAATATAAAATCTCTATTTATAAAATATTTAATATGACTAATCATCGTAGGATAATATAGCAATCTTACTATTCCATATACGATCTTACGATCCTAATTATAATCTTACTTATTTGCGATCCTAAGTACGATCCGACACACTTTTGGTTGGTAGGATCACTACGATCAAGATCACGATTATAATAACCCTAAACTAGATATATTTGAGTTAACCTTCATACTAATCTGCCAATTTGTATAAATTATTAATAAAACTAGTTGAATTACCCGTGCACGTACTAGAGAGCTTTAAAAAACCTTAAAAATCTCACGTGTAAAAAAACATAAATAAAATTTAAACAAATATAATCATATCTATACAAAAAATAACTAATAAAAAACATATCTATTGACCGTTCCAAGGTTGAAATTAAGACGGCTTTCATATTGTCTATAATACTTCTTTATATACTATCTTCATAGTTTTATTTGTTACGTTATTATCATGGTCATAAACAAAAGCCTTTAAGCTCTTTGTGCTCGTGACACGAGAAACAACCACATCCAATTGTCCATTTGAAAAACCAGATGTTTAAAAAAATCTAACTTGAGATAGTTATTGAACCTGACTTTTATTAATGATCACAAAAAAATCAATCATCATAGGGAATTGTTTTCGTTAAAACTTAAATTGAATTCTTGCATCGTAAGGAAATAGGTAACGTTTTGAGGTTATATGATTTAGGTAACGTTTTGAGGTTTCTCTAAAGTTGGTTGGGAGTTTGTTTGTAGAAAAATATATGTTATTAAACTAAAATGATGGATTACAATCTCTTTTTAGTCATGACAAATTTAAACCCAAATAGCCAAAAATAAAATTAGAAACAAATTGGTCGGTTTGGTCGAGAAGAGGTGGGTTTGGTTTATAAACCGAAACTGAAACCATTAATGATACGGAACCACCAAAACCGAACCCGATAGAAACCGAAGCCATTGTTTTGAAGATTCTAAAACTTAAATTAGCGGTTTGGGTTCGATTTGAGTTAAAAATCGCCTCACGCTCACCTCTACAACTGTGTTTGAGATCTATGAACACGTTAACTCAAACACGACAACATGGAACCTTAATTGTGCCCAAACAATGACGAATAATAATCGGATTGAACCTTAATTGGATGAAACCCTAACCGCAACCAAATGAAGGTGGTGATAGCGATGAAAGTAGAAGACGTCGACGATGACGTGGTGAAATGTTTTTGACGAAATCTCATTTTTTGGCTACCTATCACGCATTATAATTTCTATTATGTGTGGAATTTGTGAATCAAGTTTTGTTTCATGGTATAAATTTCAAATAAACGTATAAATGTAATGGAATTTGATTTCAGTTTTGTCTTAATTTGCCAGATCAAACGAAACAAACATGTCTTTAATTAGTGATTATATAATAAACTTTTTAGTTTCTTAGCTACGATAAAGATATAATAAAATTAAGAGTTAATTACATAAATGGTCTCTTGTCACTTAATTATTCTTTCATATAAAAAGAATTTTCCAAGCACTCCAAGAAATGTCTATTTGATTGTTACACGATTTTTTTAACCTGCAGATTATTGTGACGCAAACATTAAGGATGAATAAAACATAAGAACTAGGGCAAAATGCAAGAAAATACAACTAACTTTGTCTTAATTATCATTGTATACAATCAACTTTAAATTCTTAAAAATAATACAACTAACTTTCATAATTCACTCATTGTATGCAAACAACTTTTTTCTGT